>JAZHYW010000472.1:0-16306 GCA_037355805.1 Ixodes ricinus
AGTTATTTGATTGTGTGCGGGCTGAGTTGGCTTCCAATGGCTATTATTGGCTTGCAATCATATTTTTATTTATATGGCAGATTCGTATTTCAAAGGACTTCTAGTGACTATCAATAGATATTAGTCACTATTTCGACTTACCTGATTGTGCACAGACTGAGTTGGCCTGATATGGCTATTATTGGCTTTATGATAATGTTTATAAATTATATGGTCGATTTGGGGTCCGAATGACTTCTAGTGACTATCAATCACTATCAGTCACTAATTCGGCTTATTTGATTTTATGCAGGCTGAGTTGGCTTCGAATGGCTATTATTGGCTATACAATAATATTTATAATTATATGACAGATTTGGAATCCAAATGACTTCTAGTGACTGTCAATGACTATCTGTCCCTATTTCGGGTTATTTGATCGTGTGAAGACTGAGTTGGCTTCATGTGGATATTATTGGCTATATGCACATGTTCATAAATTATATGACAGATCAGGAGTACAAATGACTTCTACAGATTAATAATGACTACTGGTTACAATTCTGGGTTATTTGATTGTGTGCGGGCTAAGTTGGCTTGCAATGGCTACTATTGGCTATACAATCATATTTTTTTATTTATATGAAAAAGTCGGGGTCCAAATGACTTCTAGTGATTATTAATGGCTAATAGTCACTATTTCGACTTACCTGATTGTGTGCAGACTGATTTGGCTTCATATGGCTATTATTGGTTATATTATGTTTATAAATTATATGGCGGATTTGGGTTCCAAATGACTTCTCGTGACTATCAATGACGATCAGTCACTATTTCGACTTATTTGATTTGATGCAGGCTGAGTTGTCTTCCAATGACTATTATTGGCTATAGGCATCTGTTATTGATCTGGTTGGCTCGACTTGCCAAAAATGGATATTGATAATTTCCTTCGTTGGTGCTTTGACTCGTCCCAGGTATATACCTCGCTGTTGACTATTAATTTATCGTAACGTAAATATACTCTGTCTTCTGGATTTCGAGTATGTTTTATGCTATTCCCGAGTTCCTGCCGTACTAGCTGGACCCTACGTGAGAAGTCTTCAGATATAAACACTTGCGACCCCTTCAGTTTACGAGCGTTACGAAGGATATCTAGCTTTTCATTGAGATCGTACAGACGCAGAATTAGGGGCCTCGGTTTACCTTCTATCAAACGCCCCAGTCTATGTATCCTCTCAACACTAGCAACGGTAACACCTAGCTTCTCTTCGAAAATACTTTGAAGCACCAGTTCTTTTAACTCCGTTGTATTTTCATCTTTTACCTCTGCAACGCTTCACCCTGCAGATTTACACAGGCTCAGGATGGCCGATTCGGAACTTCCAGCAGCCGCACTTGCGCTGTAGCGACCAAGTGGGAATGAGCGATTCAGCAAATTTTCATAGGGATCAGTGATCCCGTTCTTTCCTTGTTGTCTTCGTTCCTATTGTTCTTCAGCGTTTAGGTGCACAAAGCGCATAAACTTTGTGGTTGCTCGAGCTGCAAAACCCAGGGATACTGGGTTCAATCCCCACTCCTCCTCGTTTTGATCTGTATGAGCATCGGGCTGGCGTGCGGTCATTTGTAGTACTACTGCGTGATGCACGTAAAAAACCCCAAGCTATAGCACTCGTACTGCACCGACTGAACTTCCAGTCCACAGCGGATAAAGAAAGTTGCTCACGCTCTGTCAGATAAAACGCCCGCAGTATAGACGCTTTCAGGGAGCTGTGCATGGGCGCCACCATAACCGGCCTCCAGTTTTGTTTTCCTCGTATTCCGTTCGCTTCAGTTCATCATTACCACTGCAGGAGATGGTATTGTCATTTTAGATTGTACTGTGTCCTTCTCCCCAGAATAGGTTTTTTTGTAGAGGCTCGTCAACGCCCGCTTCAGTGGCTCGGCGTCTCGGTAAGAGAAGAGGAGGTCAGCAATGGCTGTTGTAATCTGGCGCCTGTGCAATACGTCTGTAAAGGACTAATACTAATTTTTTGTTGTTGCTTTGTTTTGTGGGTTCTTGCTAACACTCTCATCGCAAAGAAGAGTGCCCAACATCATATTTGATTGGAAACAAGATTGCACAAATTTGTATTCATTCGGGCAGTATTAAAAATAGAAGTACTTGAAATAATATTTTTTTAATTTAATTACGATCGACAAATACATTCCGTAATATGCACTTAAACACTACAAAACCATATGATATTGTTGTTCTTTCGTGTTTTGAAACAGGGAATTTATTTTTCAATTCCTCCTAGCACCGACGCTGCACGAAGTAGCGGTGCGAAGATGTGCGCTTCTTTCGGCCGTATGTGAATAACAAAATCTCGGTATTCAAGAAATGTCTTCCTAAAGCAACCTGTCATCGGGAATTCGGATCAGTTCACTAGGTGAAGGAGAAACTGCTAATTCCATTAACAAAAATGGCGACCATACGGGGTGCATGGCTCTACTTTCCCTGGATCCAGTGAGTTTAGTGAATACCACCCATAAACTCTTTCATGTGTGCAAGCATACAAGCGCGATGGTAACTTTGGAAAGCTGGAGAAAACATTCTATTTGTGCCAACCCACGCTTGTATTGGCTGACTCTTTTTATTAACCATTGTCTTAGACATCGTCATCGTTTATCGCCTTCGTCATCCTCGTCCTCCTCCCCTTCATCTTTCTCTCCGGCTTCCTGTTCATCCTCCTCCTCGCTGCTTCCTAAAAAAAAAGAGTGTTTACAAATATAAGTCTGGTTGTGGTGTGTCATTATAGGCGCAGGGATCAGGGTTAAGCGTGAGACAGATGCATGACGAAACGTCCGACGGGTTGTGTGACGTATCGGAAGTATGAAAAAAATCCGACCAGTCACCGGCTAATCCCAGCGCCCAGGGCCGTCAAAACAAAATACAACATGTGCCATCGGCAAAAAAAAAAAAAAAAACAATCAAAAAGTAACAACAAACAAACGTTTAAAAACGTAAAATTTGCGGCGCGTGCGCCCGTTTTTAGTTTAGACATCAGCACGGCTTTCTTCTTTGCCTCCACGCTGTCGTCTCTTCCCTTTTCTTGTTGTCGGGATATTGGAGACCGATCAGCGGCGGAGACTAGAGTGCCTTCAAGGCACCTAGCGGAGAAATTCACGACAGCCAGCAGAGCCTGTGAATGGCTGTCCGAAACCACGCGATGAGCAAGCTCTAAGCCTGTGTCCAAGCCTCCCAGCACGCGAGCGGAGGAAGCTTTCCCGCCGTCAAAAAGAAAAGTGCGAAAGCCGGGGCCGGAACCGGAGGAAAACCGCCACTTCCGGTAGAGCAGGTGCTATGACCACAGAAAACTCTTCTTGTTTGGACAGCCCTTTTACGCGTTCAGCTATCCTTACAATACGTCTTGAACCCTTTGGGAGGTTCTACATTTTCGGGAAGCTCGGAGATTCAGCGTGGTCAAATTCGTAAGATGCATCGGCTGTTTCGTCATATCACATGCCTAGCGCTTTAGCCTAGCTGAAGCTGACATATTGTTCACGCCAATGCTAAAAAAATGTTTCTGCATTCTTCACGGAACGGAGAAAGCCTCTGTTCTGGGTTGTGAGTCCATGTATTTTTCAGGTCAAATATTCGAAAAAGAAATCTAAATCGCAAAGAAAAATAAGCCGTAATTGCTTCTGTTACCTGCTTGCGTTTATTGTGGCACTTTAGTAATTGTTCCGATTCTACACTGGCCTGAAAACGTTTTTTTTATATTATTTACAAGTAAAAAACAACGAGTACACTAACGTATTACCAGGGTGTCTGTCTAACCCCTAAGAGGAACAGGTGGACGCGGTATTGCTCATTGCCACAAAGCATTATGTTGGTTTTACCAGAACTTTGTTCGTGAGCTGTGTCCTGCGTGTTCGCACAAAAGTTTAATATAGTCGGGTAATGTAAAGGCTTCCACAGTATTGTTTCTCACCGTGTTCTATTTTCAGCGTTTGTGGGTGGCGTGAGATTTACTTGTCTTCTGAGGAAGTCAATAGACTACTTCCATAAATCCCTGCATGCAACACGGCGCGCGTTGCACTCTGGGAACTAGTTGGCCAGGGAGGAGAGTGGCATGGTTTCGGTTTCGATCGACACGTCGACAAGAGATTATACACAGAGCGTGGACTATTAACGGCCGTTATCTCATGTTTTCTGGTCCCGAGAGCGTCATTTGTGGTCTCTAAACTAACCTAAATGGCCAGACCTCGAAGCTTTAGCACAAGCCCGAGACGTATAGCTTGTCTTAACGCATGCTTGTTGTATTTTTGTACTTGAGCCTTTCTGTTAGCGTTTCGAGGTATGTGGACGAGCCAGTGCTGGGAATCTCGACGCTGCGAAGCTCGGGGATCTTGCTTGTGTACGAATCAACAAGCTGTAGCAACCAATAAGTATGCATACATCGAGCTCGCGCCTTTACATTAGTGTTGTTGATCAGGAAGTTTGTTTGTTTCGTGCGTCCATAGACGAAATATAACTTTTTGCAATTACTGTTTTTCTTAATACGCCTGAGTACGCGAGGTAAAACTCGGAGGCGCCATTGAAAAGCTCCATTTGAACACACTTCTCATCTCTTATCTGTACTGACCCGCAGCACTGCACGAAGTGAAGTCCCCACCCGCTTGCATTCCACTAATATTCAACATCGCGTATGCGCATAAAGTTATCCTGCAATCATATAGGCACATTCGCACATACAAACCGTTTTAAGAAAGCAAAAGTCGAGCACTTGTGTGAAGAATGTCGCACCGTTCGCCGGAAGTGCGCCGGACGGGCATGAACCCCTATGCGGTGCGCCAAACGAACGAAATTATTCAAAGCGCATTTGACGGTTGCTAATGGCCATAATATTTGTTATGTGTTTGCTTTCTTCCTGACTGAGTATGCCGAGATAATTTCAGACACACCGTTCAGGCACAGATCTTGGGCGTCAGTAAAAGCTCGTCCAAAAAGGCTTAGCGAGGAGTAGGGGACGCTTGTTAGGGCCTCCGTCGTAGCTAGCCGATCTCAGCGTTTGCGAAAACTTAATCTTCTATCAGCATAAAATTTGAGTGTGAGATATGTGATGACACGAGGAAGACATCATAGTAACTTTTGTGCAGTAGTGAGGTCGAATTTATTGCGTTTCCTTAAAAGTTCATGCGCCAACGCTGGGCTCAACTTTGATACTCCTGTGAGGATGCGGCTTGCTTTTCGCCCAATGAAGTAACAAGAAGCGGACGTTTGGCAAACAAAATACGTGTAGGGCTCAAGGTGACCAAATTTCAGTTGTAGTTCACTGGTACTAGACGGGATTACTGACATTGAGCTCAAAGATGCACTCGTGGGGTGAGGTGACTAAGCCACGTCTTACTACGTTTGCATACGCACGCACAATATCCGGTGTTTCGGGAACCAAGGAAAGTGCCCCGGTCTTCGTTTTGTATCGCTCGAGAATGAGTGTATTGTACATTCGTAAAAAGTCAGATAATCGAAAACGCAAGCAGCGCGTTCGGTCGCGGCGTGATAGCATGAGATGAAGCTGCTCAGTCGAAACCGAAACTGAGTGGCCAACTAGTTCCCAGAGTGCACTGCGTGGTATTTCGCCGCGATGGGGCGCGTCGGTTTTGGAAGAAGTCTATTGATGCGTACTGGGCTGTGGGGCTTGCACGGTCAGTTGTGAATAAAAAGATATTTAGATATTTTATTCAACTATTCGAGTATTTAGAAAATACAGTTTAGCATGTGCGTAATTGTTGTTTTAGTAAACGAACTAAACAAGTTTCATAAACATTGACTTTGTAAAATGTTTCCATTGGAAAACAAATTGTTAATAAAATAATGTTCATTCAGTTTTTTTTTAGTAGAGATTAGAAATAATATTTAAACTTGCACCTGAAGTACTTCCGAAAATGCAATAAGGCACCTACTGTTTTTTTAACGGAGAAACCACAGTGAAGAAATATTTAACATTAGCGCGAATGCATTCTAAGCATACATGGGGATACGATAGTATAGTCTATGCAGTATCTGTAGGCAAAGTATTATAACACATTTGTTATGTTTTAGTAGAGCGAACTGAATAAACACCCTCAGTCGGTACTAATATGCCCCCTTTATGATGATCTTCTGCTATTATATATAGAAATAACATATAAAATAAAATTTTGTCTTTGCGTTTTTTTATTTTTAAATTTAGTGCTGCCTGCACAACCATATTCGATTTCACATCAAAGTATAAGAAGTTTACCGCATTATTTAATGCGCTGCGCGAAGTGGTTCTTACAAGATTTGGTTGTGGAAAAGGAAAGGATGCTTTTAACGTTTGAAACGTGTGCGTCTTGATAAAATAGCATAAAGCTAATCTAAGATACACCTCGATATATCTTAAATCAACAAATGAAGGGGAAAATAAGTAAACTTCCGTTTAAAACCGGACCTTTTCTTTTGACTACTGTTTTTAAAAGTGAAGACGAGTATAGTAGATTGTTCTCCTGACTTACTAATGCGGACTCGAGCGCGAGCAAATAGGGAGTTCTAGAATAGGGGTCCCTAACGTGAGGAAGCCACTTAAGCAATAAGGGAAATGGGTTTCTTCAATACGTAGCGTGACATGCTTGCGTTTCTCTCTTGCAGCGCCAATACAGCTAACAAGGGAAATTAATAAAGTGAAAAATATAAAGAAAACTTGATATGCTTGCGCTTAACATACACTATATATACTGTAAATGACTTAATTTTCACGGGCTCAAGTTTTCGCAAATCGGGCCAAAGCTGAAAATTTGAAATTATTCGCGGGTTCTAATTTTCGCGAATCGAGTGCTAACTTCCGTAGCGTTCACATGTTGCCCAAATTATTCGACGGGACGCATTTTTCGCGAATTGTAGGCGCTTCGCGAAATTCGCGAAAATTAGGTCCCCGCGAAGAATTTAGTCGTTTACAGTACTATATTTTTTTTATTTATAAATACTGCCAGCTCAAAACAATGGGCCCAGGCAGGGTGGCGGTACAAAGAAGTGCAGATACACTTGTAAAAAAAGAAAACCCACGAACAAAACAATGTGCGATTACAATTACAATTACAATGGTGCCATACTGCTTACCAAACTCGTTATCGTAGGGGATGTACAACATCTGACTCAAGTTTATTTCAATCGTCTATACATCTTGGGGAAAATGAAAATTTAAAAGTGTCGGTAAAATACGGATATGACTGAACATATTTGTTATGCTTTGTGCGAGTAAGAAGTCTGCGTGAGTTAGCTGGGACGCCAGAGTGGACGTATCTTGACATATCGATGTTATGCAATCCATTTACTAATTCAAAAAAGTATTTTAAACGATGTGTATACATGCGTGTCTTTGTCAGGCAGCCCGCCTTGCTTTGAGCATTGTTACTGAGTCTGTAGAATGATAACGGTTATAGATAAACCTCACTGCCTCATTTTGGACTCGTTCAAGCTTATTGATGTTGCTCTGAGTGAAAGGTTCCCACAGCATACTCGCGTAATCTATGATTGGTAAAACAAGGGTTTTAAAAGCGGTTAACTTAACCTCCGGTGTTGTGTCCTTCAGTGATCGTCTTAAAGTTCACAGCCTAAACATAGCCTTATTACATACTTTGTCCACTTGCAGGTTCCATGAGAGGTTTGATTGTATGTACACACCTAGGTATTTGTACTCCTTATGTTACAAAGCTGCACGTCGTCAATACAGTACTGGAACAGTAAAGGACTTCGCTTACGTGTAATAATAATGCTTACAGTTTTTGATCTGTTTTTTTTTCCATTTGCCACGCTTCGACACCAATAGAAAAGTTTATTCAATTGTTGATTTAGTCTGATCTGATCGCTTTCAGTGTTGATCGCTTTGTGAAATAATCGCATCATCAGCAAAGTGTTTTATTTTTACTGCCGGCTCGAGTCCTACGCACATGTCATTACTATAAATAATAAATAGCAGTGGTCCTAATTACGGACCCTTGTGGAACTCTCGAAAATCACTGGCAACTGGTTCAGCTTTCGCGTTTTTGATTTGAACAAATTGGGTTCTTCCAAATAAATACGCTTCCAGCCAGCCGATCAGCTGTCGGTCCTTAATGATACCTGCAATTTTACATAACAGCTTTTGATGGGACACTCAATCAAATGCTTTGGCGAAATCAAAAATACTACATCTATCTGTCGCCTACAAAGAATGCACTGGCTGCAATCGTGAAAGACCTCAATAAGCTGTGTATTTGTAGAAAGTCCTTTTTTAAACCCGTGCTGATGTTTACTTAGCATTTGGTTACTCTTCACTAAATCTGATAAATGTTTAGCAATTATGTGTTCTAATAATTTACAAGAAGTGCTTGTTAATGAAATCTGACGGTAATTTGTAAGTAGTGCAGTATTGCCTTGCTTATGAATCGGGATGACCTTACCACATTTCCAGTCGAGAGGAAGAGCACAGTCTTCCGGAGATTTAATAAAAATCAGCGTTAGATAATGAGAACACCACTCTGATTACCTTTTCAAAAAATTTTAGGTGGGATGTCGTCTGGTCCGCACGATTTGT
Source organism: Ixodes ricinus (assembly GCA_037355805.1). Taxonomy (NCBI): domain Eukaryota; kingdom Metazoa; phylum Arthropoda; class Arachnida; order Ixodida; family Ixodidae; genus Ixodes; species Ixodes ricinus. Next base: position 8,562 of record JAZHYW010000472.1, read on the forward strand.
TTACGTTCAACGTCAACAATTGGTTAAATACCCCCCCCCCCGCCCTGCCTGTGCCGCAATATATTGGATAAGGTAAAACCCCATCTACCCGTTTTATGAATGCGAAAACATTAGCTGTTCGATGTAGCGAGCTGACGTCATCAGCCGCGCCAAGCGGCAGATAAATTTCCCGAAGCCGCGATCTGAGGGCATCACTAGATTTGAAACAACGTAGAAAGCCACGCAAAACGGCAATAATATGAAGCCGCCGCGCGCGAGTTTTCAATTAACGCCCACTCATGGCGCTGCGTGCCCGCGCCGGAGCAGAAACGGACGAGGCACACGTTTTTATAAATCAATAAATGTTTTAACGCTCAAAGTCAAGTCCAAATGAATACGATTCAAGCCTTTGGGAAGACGTGCCTTTATCTGCGCTAAAACGCATGCTGTGGCCGCAGTATGAGTGCAGGCCTCGTCGGGTCAGACTGCCGATTGTAGCAGACGACACTTTTGCCCCTGCGCCGAGTTGCGCCCGGCCGCCTGGTAAATGACGTCACGATCTGTGCCACGGGGTCAGAGCTTGTAGGTGACGACACAGAAGACATGTTGCTCACCGCAGGCAAGGCTTCAATTTCACGGTTTTTGGTGAACTTTATATGAAGATTGCGCAAGAAATATTACTTTTCTTTTCTTTTTATAAAGAAATAACGTAGAACCGTTTATTAGTGCCTCGGTATATATAGCCAAACAGTAACTCAAATTTCTTAAATACCGACCGGAGTTGCCATTTTAAGCCCGAATGAACGCAGTAACTGTCAATATGAGAGCGCCTCGCGAATCCTGGTGGCTTGTCTGGCCTCGATCTTGCACAAAAACGAAGACACAAGAATGAACACGTAGGGCCCGAAGGCACGCATAAGCGCTGACAAGCAACCGACTCAAAAGCTAAAAAACAAACAAAATTTTGTGACTATAGCCAGGAGCCAAAAACAGCACACGTGACCGTTCTGTGTCTTGTACAGCAGGTTGTGATGTACTGGATCCTGTGTTAGCGGTAACGCGTTACAGGTAACGTAGTTACCGGTAACTCATTACTTCTTTTGGTGACGTCGTAACGTACTCGTTTCTTTTTAAAACACTAACGGGTAACGTACTTACGTTACTTGTTTAAAATAACGAGTAACGCAGTTACTTTACTCGTTAATCCTTCCGAAGACATAAAGAGTAGACTAAATTTTTTAAAATCTTTTCTATACTTTGTTTTATCTTAAGTCCATACGCAGCCGATGCTAAGAGCTGATAGGACCAATCAGACAGCGTCAAAAGGGCACCAACATGGTCAATGCAGATTGTTGGGCTAGTTGGTACTGGGAATTTGACGGCATGTTGGCGTTTAAGACCAGATGCAGATTGTTGGGCTAGTTGGTACTGGGAATTTGACGACATGATGGCGCTTTTAAGACAATGTGCAAATTGTTGGGCTAGTTGGTACTGGGAATTTGACGACATGATGGCCGCATCAAGACAAGGTGCAGATTGTTGGGCTAGTTGGTACTGGAGATTGGAGGCGACATGATGGCGCTTAAGACAAGGTGCAGATTGTTGGGCTAGTTGGTACTGGGAATTTGACGACATGATGGCGCTTGAAGACAAGGTACAAAATAGGTGGAGACTGGACAACACAGAGCGCTAGCGAAGAACATGCACAAGGGCCCGATGTACTAGAAATAAAACGAATCAATGCAGATTGTTGGGCTAGTTGGTACTGGGAATTTGACGACATGGTGGCGCTTAAGACAAGGACAAAAAGGGGAGACTAGACAACACAGGAGCGACCTGACGAAGAACATGTAAAAGGGCCCGATGTACTAGAAATGAAACGAATCAATGCAGATTGTTGGGCTAGTTGGTACTGGGAATTTGACGACATGGTGGCGCTTGAAGACAAGGACAAAAGGGGAGACTAGACAACACAGAGCGCACTACGAAGAACATGTAAAAGGGCCCGATGTACTAGAAATAAAAACGAATCAATGCGGATTGTTGGGCTAGTTGGTACTGGGAATTTGACGACATGGTGGCGCTTGAAGACAAGGACAAAAAGGGGAGACTAGACAACACAGAGCGCTACGAAGAACATGTAAAAGGGCCCGATGTACTAGAAATAAAACGAATCAATGCAGATTGTTGGGCTAGTTGGTACTGGGAATTTGACGACATGGTGGCGCTTGAAGACAAGGACAAAAAGGGGAGACTAGACAACACAGAGCGCTACGAAGAACATGTGAAAGGGCCCGATGTACTAGAAATAAAACGAATCAATGCGGATTGTTGGGCTAGTTGGTACTGGGAATTTGACGACATGGTGGCGCTTGAAGACAAGGACAAAAAGGGAGACTAGACAACACAGAGCGCTACGAAGAACATGTAAAAGGGCCCGATGTACTAGAAATAAAACGAATCAATGCGGATTGTTGGGCTAGTTGGTACTGGGAATTTGACGACATGGTGGCGCTTGAAGACAAGGACAAAAAGGGGAGACTAGACAACACAGAGCGCTACACGAAGAACATGTAAAGGGCCCGATGTACTAGAAATAAAACGAATCAATGCGGATTGTTGGGCTAGTTGGTACTGGGAATTTGACGACATGGTGGCGCTTGAAGACAAGGACAAAAGGGGAGACTAGACAACACAGAGGCGCTACGAAGAACATGTAAAAGGGCCCGATGTACTAGAAATAAAACGAATCAATGCGGATTGTTGGGCTAGTTGGTACTGGGAATTTGACGACATGGTGGCGCTTGAAGACAAGGACAAAAAGGGGAGACTAGACAACACAGAGCGCTACGAAGAACATGTAAAAGGGCCCGATGTACTAGAAATAAAACGAATCAATGCGGATTGTTGGGCTAGTTGGTACTGGGAATTTGACGACATGGTGGCGCTTGAAGACAAGGACAAAAAGGGGAGACTAGACAACACAGAGCGCTACGAAGAACATGTAAAAGGGCCCGATGTACTAGAAATAAAACGAATCAATGCAGATTGTTGGGCTAGTTGGTACTGGGAATTTGACGACATGGTGGCGCTTGAAGACAAGGACAAAAAGGGGAGACTAGACAACACAGAGCGCTACGAAGAACATGTAAAAGGGCCCGATGTACTAGAAATAAAACGAATCAATGCGGATTGTTGGGCTAGTTGGTACTGGGAATTTGACGACATGGTGGCGCTTGAAGACAAGGACAAAAGGGGAGACTAGACAACACAGAGCGCTACGAAGAACATGTAAAAGGGCCCGATGTACTAGAAATAAAACGAATCAATGCGGATTGTTGGGCTAGTTGGTACTGGGAATTTGACGACATGGTGGCGCTTGAAGACAAGGACAAAAAGGGGAGACTAGACAACACAGAGCGCTACGAAGAACATGTAAAAGGGCCCGATGTACTAGAAATAAAACGAATCAATGCGGATTGTTGGGCTAGTTGGTACTGGGAATTTGACGACATGGTGGCGCTTGAAGACAAGGACAAAAAGGGGAGACTAGACAACACAGAGCGCTACGAAGAACATGTAAAAGGGCCCGATGTACTAGAAATAAAACGAATCAATGCGGATTGTTGGGCTAGTTGGTACTGGGAATTTGACGACATGGTGGCGCTTGAAGACAAGGACAAAAAGGGAGACTAGACAACACAGAGCGCTACGAAGAACATGTAAAAGGGCCCGATGTACTAGAAATAAAACGAATCAATGCGGATTGTTGGGCTAGTTGGTACTGGGAATTTGACGACATGGTGGCGCTTGAAGACAAGGACAAAAAGGGGAGACTAGACAACACAGAGCGCTACGAAGAACATGTAAAAGGGCCCGATGTACTAGAAATAAAACGAATCAATGCGGATTGTTGGGCTAGTTGGTACTGGGAATTTGACGACATGGTGGCGCTTGAAGACAAGGACAAAAAGGGGAGACTAGACAACACAGAGCGCTACGAAGAACATGTAAAAGGGCCCGATGTACTAGAAATAAAACGAATCAATGCAGATTGTTGGGCTAGTTGGTACTGGGAATTTGACGACATGGTGGCGCTTGAAGACAAGGACAAAAAGGGGAGACTAGACAACACAGAGCGCTACGAAGAACATGTAAAAGGGCCCGATGTACTAGAAATAAAACGAATCAATGCGGATTGTTGGGCTAGTTGGTACTGGGAATTTGACGACATGGTGGCGCTTGAAGACAAGGACAAAAAGGGAGACTAGACAACACAGAGCGCTACGAAGAACATGTAAAAGGGCCCGATGTACTAGAAATAAAACGAATCAATGCGGATTGTTGGGCTAGTTGGTACTGGGAATTTGACGACATGGTGGCGCTTGAAGACAAGGACAAAAAGGGAGACTAGACAACACAGAGCGCTACGAAGAACATGTAAAAGGGCCCGATGTACTAGAAATAAAACGAATCAATGCGGATTGTTGGGCTAGTTGGTACTGGGAATTTGACGACATGGTGGCGCTTGAAGACAAGGTGCAAAAAGGTGGAGACTAGACAACACAGAGCGCTACGAAGAACATGTAAAAGGGCCCGATGTACTAGAAATAAGACGAATCAATGCGGATTGTTGGGCTAGTTGGTACTGGGAATTTGACGGCATGGTGGCGCTTGAAGACAAGGTGCAGATTGGTGGAGACTGGATTACCAGAGCGCTACTGGAGAACATGTGACGGGCATGATGTACTAGAAATAAGACGAATGGATGCGGATTGTTGGGCTAGTTGGTACTGGGAATTTGACGACATGATGGCGCTTAAGACAAGGTGCAGATTGTTGGGCTAGTCAGTACAGAGCGCTACTGACGAACATGACGGCATGACTGGCATAAGACAAGGTGCAGATTGTTGGGCTAGTTGGTACTGGGAATTTGACGACATGGATGGCGCTTAAGACAAGGTGCAGATTGTTGGGCTAGTTGGTACTGGGAATTCGACGACATGATGGCGCTTAAGACAAGGTGCAGATTGTTGGGCTAGTTGGTACTGGGAATTTGACGGCATGATGGTGCTTAAGACAAGGTGCAGATTGTTGGGCTAGTTGGTATTGGGAGCTTGACGACATGATGGCGCTTAAGACAAGGTGCAGATTGTTGGGCTAGTTGGTACTGGGAATTTGACGGCATGTTGGCGCGTAAGACAAAGTGCAGATTGGTGGAGCTGGTTGGTACTGGGAATTTGACGACATGATGGCGCTTAAGACAAGGTGCAGATTGTTGGGCTAGTTGGTACTGGGAATTTGACGGCACGATGGCGCTTAAGACAAGGTGCAGATTGATGGGCTGGTTGGTACTGGGAATTTGACGACATGATGGCGCTTAAGACAAGGTGCAGATTGTTGGGCTAGTTGGTACTGGGAATTTGTCGGCATGATGGCGCTTAATACAAGGTGCAGATTGTTGGGCTAGTTGGTACTGGGAATTTGACGACATGATGGCGCTTAAGACAAGGTGCAGATTGTTGGGTTGGTTGGTACTGGGAGATTTGACGGCATGATGGCGCTTAAGACAAGGTGCAGATTGTTGAGCTAGTTGGTACTGGGAATTTGACGACATGATGGCGCTTAAGACAAGGTGCAGATTGTTGGGCTAGTTGGTACTAGAATTTGACGACATGATGGCGCTTAAGACAAGGCGCAGATTGGTGGGCTAGTTGGTACTGGGAATTTGACGACATGATGGCGCTTAAGACAAGGTGCAGATTGTTGGGCTAGTTGGTACTGGGAATTTGACGACATGATGGCGCTTAAGACCAAGTAAGGTGCAGATTGTTGGGCTAGTTGGTACTGGGAATTTGACGACATGATGGCGCTTAAGACAAGGCGCAGATTGTTGGGCTAGTTGGTACTGGGAATTTGACGACATGGTGGCGCTTAAGACAAGGCGCTCCGTGTTGTCTAGTCTCCCCTTTTGTCCTTGTCTTAAGCGCCATCATGTCGTCAAACCAACATGGTGTTCGTCATGTTTCTGGATGTGTTCTATTATTGCTGAACCAACCATAAACCAAAAAGACGTAGTGACTTGCAATTTAGACGCTGCTTGATTGGTCCCGTTAGCTCGTAGGTCTGTAACGCGTTCCTTTGTTTTGTAAATGACGAGCAACGTATTTCGTTACTTGTTTTCGGTAACGCCTACAACACTCACTATTCATCCTACTGACATGTGGTAGAAGAGGAGTCGAACAGACTGGACGGCGTATTAATTATCGCCTTCGAAAACATCTCCACTCTTTGCAGAAGTGGAGGTCATTTGTGCATTGTGAAATCCTGAGAAGTCGAACATAGTGCGAACTACAAAGAACAAATAGAAAATGTCCCTCGTGAAAAAAGACACACACAGAAAAACACCATTATTTAGTTGTTTTCCTCTTTCACTGAAAAGCCTTTTCAGAAAAAAAAAAAAACTAATTCAAACATATATATGCGGTTTCAAGCGCATGTAAATTATAATTCTGCTTGTGTGGTCTTGCCTTGAAATATCAAACCATTTAATAATTGAAAAGAAAAGGTGAACACTTTTTTTTTTTTCATTTTTACCTAGATGCCTTACATATTATTTGTGAGCACAAACAACACAAAGTTTTGTTAGGCATGAATATATTAAGTTTTTTTCCCCTTTTACTCGTTTTGGTCGGTAGCCGTATTGGCGCTGCAAACAAGAAATGCAAGAATGCCAAGCTACGTATTGAAGAAACCCCCATTCTCTAAGTCGAGCAGCGCGAGTAGCAGGGAGTTTTAGAATAGCGCACGCTAAAGCTTTGCGCACGCAAAGAATAGCGTCGTCGCCACTGCGCATGCTCCGAACGCAAACCAGGTTTTGCGCTTAGCGTGCGCAATTTTAGCGTGCGCTATTTCTCGGAAATAGCGTGCGTACGCAAAGAGTCTTTGCGCTTCTCCAAGGAGGATTCGTGATGACAAGTTGGCTAAAGCCAAGACGAGCAGAGTTAAAAAAAATGGCGGCTTGCAGGTTGGCGGCGGCTGCTTTGGCGGCGTCGTGAGTGCGACGTCGGCGGCATCCTCGCGACTGCGATTTTCAATACGGGACGACATTGTACTCGGTTTGGCAACGATCACCGGCAACTTGATGCTTGCGACGCGCGAACATTTCTCGGCGAAGGTACGATGTGCGAAGGTCAGTACACGAGACCTCTCTTGCCGAGGCGACGCAAGCGGACACGACTGGTCAACCGCTCGCGTCGCATTCTCATGTTTAAAATGCTACTCTGGACCGAAAAACTTGTTTTTTTTCTAAAGTTACAGCATTTCGTGTGTGAAATAAAAATTGTTGCTGTATCTTGGTGGCGTTGCAAGCGCGAGATGCTTGGGCTTTTGCGTCGCGACGGAGAAACGCTATTCTAAAACTCTCTTGCGTCGCGCGCGCTAATACAAGCGCTAAATTTAGCGCTAGCGTGCGCTAAAATTGCGTACGTTATTCTAAAACTCCCTATTGCTGCGCTCGTGTCCCTCCATGGCTTAGGGTCCCCCAACGTTGGGGTCCCCTATTCTAAAACTCTAATAGCTTTGAAAGGTGCTCCGATCGGCAGCAGCTGCTCCGTTCCGAATGCAGAAAGGAAACATCACTAAGCTGTTTATGATGCATGACGCGATTGAACGGTCTTGGTCCAGTTAGGTAGGAGGTTGAGAGGAGTATACAAACGATCATAAATAAGTTGTTTATAAATGACAACGAATAATGTGACTAATTA
>JAZHYW010000474.1:0-44416 GCA_037355805.1 Ixodes ricinus
AAAAGGGTGCGCAAAGGGACCAATCGCCATCTTTCATCCCCGCGACCCTAGCGCCCCCTATTCAGAAGCGGTAACTCGAGCAGTTCGTCCCGCGGGCATTTTGTTGCTCCCACTGGAGTTGCTCCCCTAATGAATACTTTAGTCCCCTCGTCAATAATGGCTGCCGCAAGCCTTCGATGAAAAGGACGAAGCATCACTCGAGTATAGCTATTTTGGAAAGAAGTCTTGGCAAAACAAGATTTTGGCCCCGGGATTTAGAAATTGTGACTACACGCGCATATTTGGTGAATGTTTCCGACCGCGAAAAACATGAGAACGGAATCCGAGCGACGCGGAGGCGCCGGTGACGAGGCTACCTACTCTCCAACTGCAGCGCGCGCGCCCGAGTTTGAACTAGAGGTGACGGTTGACCCAGTTGACCTGTGGCGGTGCAGTGGAAGCCTCGTCGGATGCAGTCGGGAGTGGCGACCGATTGAACGGTGAGTTTTGATTGCTTTGGCTACTTGTAGAGCAGCAGAAATGTTATAGGCATTTCAGAACGTACTTCATAAAGTCGCAGGGTTACCCTGTACGATAGGCGCTCGCTCTCTGACGCGGTCGGGCGCGTACTCGCTCATGTTAGCGTGCAAACGAGGCCTAGCACTTCAAAACTATGCCCGGCGGCAATCAGTTCATCAAACAAACGATGTTACACCGGCAGATCGTTTCGTCGACGCAGCAGCGTTTTAATGCGACTTAGGTTCATCGAAACGTTCCCGTGTTCGGTTCATCGACCAACCTTGCGACGCTTCATCGAAAGCGTCTTTCCGCACATATCGCCTTGGTCGGCGACCAAGGCGATATGTGCGAGCTTGACGGCGGTTTCGTCAAGGCGAGCTTGACGAAACCGTTGCGGTTCGTATGAGGCCTGGTGCGAGTTCGCGCCTCGAGAGTAAAGTTTCGCCCTTACGCTCTTAGGCGAAAGGTATGGTCGTATCCGGTATGCGTAAATAAACATGTTGTCAATCAATATTAAAATTTCCCCGAGCGGAGCGAGGGGTTTCAGCGCGTAGTGCGGACTGTTTGAAAGCGGCGATCGCGAATTCATTTGTGGCGTATCAGAGTCGCCTGGGCAAGTCCGCTTTAGTTGAGGTAGGCTTGCGGCGAACGAAATTAAACCAATAATGCAATCCCCGTGGTGAAAAAAAAAAAAAAAACAAAGTCGACGAATCGTTGTAGGAGCACATGTCCACAAAATTGAGCGGTGCCGCGAAGTCGTGCACGCGCGCGTTTAGTGAAGCATTACTTTATGTTTTTACTTTCTCTGCGGGTTTCCGAGTGTCTTTCGGCCCTCTATGTTTCGGCCGATGCTGGTCGGCTCCGCGTAACGGTTTATAGTTTCAACCATGGTCGGGAATCACCAAATTGGAATTGAACTTGAACGCTGTAACGATACATTTGTTTCTAGAGCCCAGCGTGGAGGTGTTTTGTCTTGTAATACTTTTGCTTTTGAGATCCTCACTTTGGAGTTTGGTTTCGCCCTGTGTAACTTATCTTGTGCTCGTGGCTTCGAAATGTGTTTTGTATTCTTCAAAGCTGCTCTTGTAATCTTCGTTTAAAATGTTTTTTTTGTATGCTTGTTATTTGATAGCTGTGTTTGCTTTGGGCTCTGAGCATTTTCATTGCTTTGGACTCTGAGCATTTTAAAACAGTCTGGTTAGGACACGCGTGCCAAAAAATAAATTTTACCCGAATAACAAAAAAAAATTTAGAGCAATATTTATTTATTTATTTATTGAAAGTACCCTCAGGGCCCGAAGGCATTACAGAGGGGGAGAGGCACATACATAAAATAAAGATCATGGGTCACTGCTAAAATAGTTAGTGATTGCGCGAGACGCGATTTAGTCGGTAATCACGTCCTTTCCACTTGTTTTCTCTCGGCCTTTCGGATGCGGGGAGGAGAGGTGGATTGCTTTGGCCATCGCGTTGAGGTGGAGAAATGGTATGACAATCTTATTGAGGGGGAAATTGCGTATTACCATTCCGTGACGTCGTGGAATTAATGGAAAATTAATCTCGCGCCGTCAATATTGCTAAAAAATGTTTTTGCGCAAAATTTATTTTTTGACACTTGTGTCCCTTACACACTGTTTAAAAAATCTTTTTTTTTTTCAGGGGCCCTTTAGGGTAACATTTTCTCGTCTTGACTGTCATTCAATTTCGCATTAATAAATTCTGGTTATGACAGACACTATGCTTTATGACAGTATCTTACATAAAGCATAGGGTTATACCACGTAGCATCGTCATTTTTGAACAGAAGCTACCGCAAACAAAAATAAAAACAAGTCACGTAAAAATAAATTTGCACATGCCATGAACAGTTGTCATCACGACACAAAATGTTGCTATAGCTTCATTTAAAGGACACTTTAATTTTGAGTTGGCCTAGCACCTCCTAAATACCAATACCTTAGCACTTGATTTTCTTTGTCGATTATCATATTTCAGTGCAGGGTACATAGTGGACAGTGCTATGTTAGCATTGGCCTAGAACTCGTGTTCAGTTGGTGAGAATACGTGTTCCAGCTGAATGCAAATGCAGCACTTTTTCCAGTCTGCCTTGCGATGACTTATGAGAGGGGGTAGAATCCAGCAACACTAAGGCCTTGCGATCTAGGAGGCGTTGAACTAACTGAGTAATCTCTGATTATTGAGCTCCTTAAACTATTGATTTCGGGCTTGTAGGCTCCTTTGTCTCTTGAATGTTATCAGAAAAATACTTTTGATGTAGAAAAAATATTCGACTACAGGTGGAGAACAGACATATGGAAAAGGGTTGATTTATGAAAAGAAGTTTAAGGCGAAAACGAGCTGGTGCTAGTTAATTAAGACTGTGTCTGCCTGTCCTTTCTTTTCGCAATCTCGGAGTGTTTTTACTATGTTCAAGGTTGGTTTACTTTTTCCTTCTAATTTTCGGAAGCTGCAAGCATCCGCGCCCACGACTGAAGATTGAAATTTCAAAGCCGGCCACATGGACGCAATGAGAAGACAAAGGAAGGAAGCGGCTACGTATATGGAGATGGTGAAAGATGCCATGGAGAGCACTTTTTGGGCAAAGAGGGTACATCGGCATACACCCTACAATCTCCAACATCGTGGACGACTATCCAGCCCTAAAGCTCACAGACCAGGTAATATGTTGCTTACTAACGATGTTGCTCATGCTTTTAGGAGCAGTAAGTACCCTGATAAGACCACGACCACCCCCATTATGGGGGTGGTCGTGGTCGCTGCTAGCGAATGGGAGCTCCCGCAGGGAGATCTCATTGGCTCGGTGACGCGGTTGGGGAAAATGTTCCCCAACGCGCAGATCTGCTTTGCGGTTGCGCAGATCTGCTTTGCGGTTGCGGCTCCAGTCCTGGCATAAACGCGCCGTTAGTCCTGTCATGGTGAAGCCTGGCACCATGATGGGTCTCCTTTTTTATCCCACTTACATCAATTACGATTTTGTTACAACTCATAAGTCATGATTTTTTTTCGCTTTTTCTTTTAAAAAGAGCAGTTTACAAATATCTTCAAGTAGACTGAAGGTGTGAAAATAATTTTTCTTGCAGATCTTTGCAGTGTTTTTTTGTATTGGTACTGGCGTCAAGGCAAAGGAGCGATTTATGAATGTTGCCTCAGAAAACCTGCCAACTGTTCTCATGGTGACTGAGGGAAAACCAAGACCGGCCCTGTTCTGCGAGATCATCGTAAGGCTTCATGATGCAAAAGATATAAAAAAGGTGCACTTTACCCTTTGTTGTATTACACTTTTCTTTTTCAGCACATTTGCAGTAAATGAAGCCGTTGTTCATCCTTTGCTATTAATTTCCTTCCAAGGGCTCAGCTCACGGGTTGGCAGAAACTATGGGCTCTCTGGACAAGTATTTCATTACCTGACCCTGCCCTCATGCACATGAGTATGTGCAGAAAGCATGGTCACCAGTTTTATGATCGACAGCTGGTTGGATCTGAGAGCATACCCAATGTGATAACAAGGTTTAAAATGGCACTGCCCTGCCAACCTGTTGGAAGTTTTCAACAGAACAAGAGAGCAAGCACACTGTCCTTGCCCTGTTGCTCAATTCAGTGGGAATTATTCAAGTTCAACATGCCTTTCAAAAAAAAATTCTCTTCATAGGACAGTTCTTGCTTGCCTTTTTTATAGCAGCATTATAAGAAAATACTTGCGTTTTAGTTATATTTTTGGAGGGCTAGAAATCCGAGCAAATAGCTTTATATTTTGGGAGGTTCCTCCTGCTGAGCGAGATTTAGTGCAGCTGAGATGCATCTGATCGAAACTGGCCAACCAAAAACACTGCGCATTCTGCATTAGTTGGCTTATGTGGAGAATTGGGGTACTTCATACTTGTTTTTATTTCTTTGTTTATTTTAAAGTAAGTATTAACAGCATTTGTCGAAGCACGGGCAAAACTAAATGTGATCACAAGCATAATGGAATGTGTTTGGAACAAATTACTTTCAGAAAACTGATAACAACACCATAGCCTTATTAACTGGCACTTCCTCCATGGCAAAAGCAAGCACCACGAGTCTTTTTTTATCCCACTGACCTCTTTGCAATTACGATTCTGTTTCTCATAATAAGATGGGAATCTTTTTTTCTTGCCTCCTGCTTTTCTACAAGGTAGTTTACGATTTATGGGTTGACTAAAGATCAGCTATTCTTATTTCAGATTTTTGCTGAGTTTCATCGCATCACAAGCATTGATGCCAAGCAACGCTTTTTTTTTAATTGCCTCAGAAAACCTGGCGACCGTCCTTGAACTGACAGAGGGCAAGACAAAGCCGGACATTTTCTACCAGACTGTTGAAAGGATGGATGATGTTAAAGAATCGGAGAAACAAGGTATACCTGCTTTAGAATTTAGCCTTCATTGACTGTTAGCGGAAGTCCCAATCCAGCTAGCTTTCTATTGCAACCAAATTGGTGCCGACTCAGTTCATGTGATAGGTGGGTGCAAACTATGTAAATTAAATTTGAGATATCTCGCAGTGAGCTGTACGGCATCTGAAATTCCAAATGCTTCTGTACATTAATTTTAAATTGTGAGTGACCGTCTGGTGATGAGTGACATTAAAAAAATTGGTGAATGGCTGCATTTAAAAAGAAATATAAATTTACATTACTGATGTGATGCTTAAATACAGCCTTCATATTTTGTGTTGAATTGCCGTGACACTTGGCACTGAGCACAATTGAATGGATTAGTTTAAAAAAATCTACTAGCATGGGTGATTAATCTGTTCATTAACTGTGTGCATATGAGTTAACAAAATCAGGCCCTTATTTCTCACCTGGTAGGATTTGGCTGCATGGTATTACTGTTTCACCCTATGTCCGGATGCAGCGGGTGCTAAGAGCAATCCCAGCTAATCGTGCTCTTTGAACATAGCACATAACACATGTCGCTTCGCCCGCTCTCTATGGACACATGACACTCGCACGGCTTTGGATTTGCTTTGATGGCTCGTAGCATCCACTGCGCCCTGACTAAGGTGAAACGGAGTATAGTGTAGATGGCGGTTGGACAAAAAAAATCCTGAAGTGTCTGTGCTATGTGGTATGAAAATATTTTAAAGGGATACTTAACAAAATTTGAAATATACCCGTCGTGTTCAGAAATAGGCTGAATATGATCAACAATATCTGTAAATGACAATCTCACGTTTGTATTTTGAGCCTGAAGGCTGAATTTTTCGTTATAAAAGAAATACCTTTCTGGCTTTAATGCAAGGCATTAGATGCATCCGTGTTAAGAGCCCTTGCACATACATCAACCGCATCTAGGAGTTTTAGATATCGCAGTGCTCCCGAAACTTGCTGTTGCCCGGAGATGGTCCATCTTTTGCGTTGTTTGTGCTACTCCTTGGCTCACCAGTCGAACCACGTGGTGAAGTTTGGGTACCCGATGATGACCTAGCCTGGAGAAGATGTTCCAGCTGCTCCAATGACCAATTTAGCTTTGATTTGCCAAGAACAATATTTGGGTAACTGGTTTGGCGTGTTAAGTTTAGGGAGTATATACTGAACCGGTTTCAGCTAGTCTATCATCAGTTACCTGCATCTGCTCTAAGGGAAGGCCTCTTTTTTTGTTAGAAAGACTTCGATTTTATGATTTGTTTTAATTCTCAACCTTTGTTTCAGACGTGCCCCGCTGTCTATTCCATCGCAGTGTGTCCCAGGACCTCAAGAAAGCGCTGCAGTGTGCTTTTTGTAAATCAGGCTTATGAAACAGAGGGCCCTCTGGAAGCTGTGGCACTTTGTTTCTGCCTGGCATGGGTTTTCGACCTTCAGTACTTCGTTAAATATCGTCGCACATTTGTTTGTTTTGAGAGACTTGTAGGTCTCAAACATTCAAAGCTGGGCTGCATGGGCACAAGGCTGCTGACCAGCCTAAATTAAAAACAACAAAAAAAGTTTTTTTCCACACATGTTGTTAAAAGAAAGTTTTTCTGTGCTTGTGTAATGCATTGAAGGAATGCATTCGCATTTAAGTGAACATTATTTTTACTTTCTTGAGCACATGTATTCCTGAAGGTCTAAAACCCATGCCAGGTTTTTTGTTCTGTCTTTTTTTAATTTATAAATATAGGGTGACCCAAGTCACCAGGCTCGATCAAAAATGGACCGTAAAAATCATCGCCTTCACGTCGTAGACCGTGGCAAGTTTATTGGCTCTATTTTTTACAGAAAAAAAGCTACGCTTTATAATTTTGCAAAAAAAAAGAAAGACCTGTGAAATACAGCTTTGACGAAAAGTTTAGATCGCTACGTACAGGCGTCGATTTTTACGGTCCATTTTAGGTCGTGCCTGGTGACTTGAGTCATCCTATATACTAGTAATTTCTTGAGCAGATATATTCCTACAGGTCAAAAACCCATCCCAGGTTTTTTTTTTAATTTATAAATATACTAGTAATTTTACTGCCTCATATTTTATGATTGGGAGCTTTTTTACTAGGGTGTTTGATTTTTTATAGTCATTTTCGTTATAGAAGGAAACAAAGGACATTGAAAAGAGCTGTCTCTTGGTAGCTTTTTTTTTCTCTCCGTTTTCTTATTCTTGAATTGATATATAGGGTGTCTACAATATGTTTTAGTGCTGTGAAACGAGCCAGAACAATCAGATCCTGCATGCAGAAAGCTCAATTAAGATTTAACCAAATGTGAATTTGTCCTGCAGAAATTTCAAAGCTTAGCTCCCTTCACATGAAAAATAAGACCAACAAACTGGCCAGTGTCAATAGCAGTCATGTCTGCAGATGATGGAGTTAGCGATGGTTGTAACTCCCGATAGGCACAACGAGCAGATGAGATCCCTTCTGCTTCCTGTGCTTAGAACAAAATGACGTCGCAGTTTACAAGCATTGCTAACGCTGCAAGCATGTCCACCGTAGGCCCTGGCAAGTTGGTCTCATTTTTCACAGGAAGGAGGCGAAATTCCTTACAATTTCAACGGGTAACATGCACATTCAGTGAATGCTTTAACTTTTAATGTGCAGGCACCAATTTTTCGGGCTCGTTCCGCAGCACTAAGAACCATTGTAGATGCCTGTATATATGCTAGTCATGTGAAATTTCGGCAAGTCCTTCAGTGCCGAGATGGCAGTATTTTCTTGTATACTTTCTTGTGGTGTGCAATTGTTTTCATTTTCAGTGTTGTGTAGTTCTATAATAAATATATTTCCACAATGAAAGTGCTAATTTTTTTCTACAGATATCTGGTGCAACGTGTTTCGTAAAATGGTGATGTTAGCTGTTAAAGCCTGCCTGAAAGTTCTACGAGTGTTGTCCGCATATCCAGTCTTCGCAGCTTGTTTAACAACAAAGGCTTGCTTTTTCCAAATAAAGGTGTGCGACTTTTCAGATGTATTGCAATATTTAGCTGTGAATGGGAGTGAAAAGTCTGCGGTATTGAATACCTCCCTGCTCTGAAAAGACACTTTGTGCAACTTTTCAGAAGAGATACCTTTTCAAACAAGTTGCACAATCTGCCTTTTCTGAATAGGAAGGTGTTCAATGCCGCAAACCTTTCACTCCTATTCACAGCTGAAGGGTCTCATTACTAGTAAATTCGTCTCTAAAAGTGTCAAAAATCGTCCTCAAAGGGACGAATTTTACTCCCTCATTACTGTAAAATTCATCCCTAAAAGGGTCAAAATTGATCCTCAAAGGGACGAAAGTTACTCCCCGTCACTATAAATATCATCCCTTTAAGTGGCAAAATTAATCCCCAAAGGGACGAAATTTAGTCCCCAATCAAAAACAAGTTAGTCCCCCAATCACCACTGTTGATCCCAAAAGGGATCAAAGTTACTCCCCCAATTGTAAACACGACGGCGCTCAAGGGACCATAATTAATCCCCTGAAGAGTTAAACTTAGCCCCTGATGCCCTGCTGTAGGGATCAAAGGCACTCCTTTTAACGGTTCAAAACTTTGACCTCGAGGGATCAATGGAAAGGGACTAAAAGAAAAGGCAGGGACTAAACCGGGGTTTTGCCGTTTTTGGGGGATCACTCTCAGTGACATCGATTTAGTCCTCTAAAAGAACGAGGTACTACTCCTTTTTTAAGAGTGTACAGTGCAGTGAGTGAGCCACTCCTTTCAGATGGCGGGGGGTAGGATAGTGTGTGTGTTTGGGGGGGGGGGGGGAAGAGGAGGGTTGGGAGCGTTGAGGAGCTCCAGAAGATATGTTCAGAAGTAGAGCAGGATGGGTGTCCGGGGAGGTTGAGGATGCGGTGCATCTAAACGCGATGATAATCTAATCATCCGCATTTCGTCACTGCTAGCTTTGCGCCTGCTGTACGAGTGGTAACTTGGTGCGCCCCCGAGCGTCTCCGGAAGCTTCCAGTCGTTCTAAAAAAGTTGATTTGGCGGTTTTCGATTAACGCTCCGCAAGTTCTAATTCGAACCATATATGTATTTTCACTAATTAAAAAGGTAATTAACAAATTTTATTTAATGCAGCTGCCTCATCGCAAAAATTAGCCTTCCACATAATGTCCCCCTGTGCGTATAACTCACCTGCAAACCACATAAATGTAACCTTCACGCTTTTTTTTTTAGATCTGCAAAACTTAAAAAAAAATACAAAACACTTCGTATGTACATGTTTACAACGCCACCAAACTGCAGAATATCCTAGTTTCAAAGACACGCACAAACCCACATCACAAACAAAAAAGGAGGGTTATTAAATAAAACCATTTGCTGAGCTGGACACATCTGCCCCTGTTCCTTTTCCCACCGCTAAAACCGTGAAGTGTCGACGAAACGCGTGTCCATGAAAAGTTGTCCACGAAACGCAGTTCCACGAAACGAGTTTTGATTAAACGATAGGGACCCGTTCTAAAGCGTGTCCAGTGGTCCGCACGGCCTGGAAAATTGGGAGTTCGTTGTCTTCATAACTGCGTGAACCCATCGACTTAGAGAGATAAAGAGAGAGAGATATATACGTCTTTATTATGCCAATTCCGGCTTAAAGGGGTGAAGGGCTACGTACGGGTGTCTCGGTCAAAGTCCTTAGACACCCTGGATACGTGCTCCAAGAGGTGACGCTGGGAGGGCTTACAGTGTAAGGGGTGAGTGAGCCACTCCTTCCAGATGGCGGGGGTAGGAAAGTGTGTGTGTGTGTTGGGGGGGGGGGAGAGAGGAGGGTTGGGGAGCGTTGAGAGCTCCAGAAGATATGTTCAGAGGTAGAGCAGGATGGGTGTCCGGGGAGGTTGAGGATGCGGTGCATCCAAACGCGATGATAATCTAATCATCCGCATTTCGTCACTGCTAGCTTTGCGCCTGCTGTACGAGTGGTAACTTGGTGCGCCCCGAGTTTCCCGGAAGCTTCAAGTCGTTCTAAAAAGGTTGATTTAGTGGTTTTCGATAACGCTCGGTAAGTTTCTAATTCGAACCATATGTGTATTTTCACTAATTAAAAAGGTAATTAACGAATTTTAATTAATCAGCCGCCTTATCGCAAAAATTAGCCTCCCACATAATGTCCCCCTGGCCGTATAACTCACCTGCACAAACCACATAAATGTAACTTTCACGCTTTTCTTTTTAAATCTGCAAAACTTAAAAAAAACAAGACAAAACACTTCGTATATACATATCCACAACGCCACCAAACTGCAGAATATCCTATTTTCAAGGACACGCACAGAACCCACATCACAAACAAAAAAGGAGGGTTATTAAATAAAACCATTCGCTGAGCTGGACACATCTGCCCCTGTTCCTTTTCCCACCTCTAAAATGTTTTCCTCCACCTGCCCCAGTCTCGGGTTAATTTCATCGTGGTTACCTTCGACATTAAGTTCCCTAACAAAACGTCGGCTGCACATCTGAAGCTTCCTTGACACCGTTTCAAATGTCCCAGTTGTTGTGAGCAATTTATGTTAATAACAGTTCACGAAAGAGATCGGAAGCTCATCTCTTTTCTTTTTGAAGAATGAGATACTAGGGAAATGTTGAGAAACTGAAGCGTGGGCCGAAATCACGTGATACAGGGCTTCTAAACAAAAATGTTCACTGTAAACGACTAAATTTTCGCGGGGACCTAATTTTCGCGAATCGCCTACAATTCGCGAAAAATAGGTCCCGCGAACAATTCGGGGAATATGTGAACGCTACGGAAGCTACACTCGATTCGCGAAAATTAGAACCCGCGAATAATTTCGAATTTTCAGCTTTGGCCCAATTCGCGAAAATTTGAGCCCGCGAAAATTAAGTCGTTTACAGTATTCTCTGAAACTCTGACAAACGAGCTTTTCAGAATATTACGGGATGTAATAGTGATTTTTTTAGGATTTTCATGGTCTTTTTTTTTACTTGTGTTTCCCTAGCTTGCCCTTGAGCTGGAACTGCAATTCGAAAAGAAAATGTCTGAAATGGAGAGAGAAATAATGAAAGTGCTCGCGGTGTTTCGACGAGACCAAGGAAATGAATCCAGCTCGTTTGTCAGCATCGACAAGCATTTGAGGCCTCCGAAAACCCGGTTTGAGCTCATCAGTCTGGTAAATCACATTGTTCGCTCTTTAGTTTAAAAAATAATTATTATATATTATGAATCTACTCAGCCTTGACAATAATTTTTGCATACGGTGTAAGTGAGTGTGAATGTTTATTCAATATTGCAGCTAGAATGTCCAGAGGGCAACGTCGTGGCACCTGGGACTGAACTATTTCTTGGCACCGACCGAAAAGTCAGCTGGTGTTCAAGCGGCCAAAAGATCGTCCTCAAGACAACATCGATGGAGCGAGCACTGGTGCTCTGCCTGGGAGTCTATTATGTAAGAAACATAACCTACACAGTGACGTTTTCTTAGCTTCTGGAACTAATTCAAATAGTGGCGGCGGGCGACGCCAACTGTCGCCAAAGTTGGAGAAGGGTACGTCTGAAGGCCCTCTTAAAATCTTTGACAGCCTGAAAGAGTGAAGAAGCTGGACCGACGTTCCTATACAGTTTTTGAAACTAGTCACGTTTCCTTATGTACGTAAAAATTCTCTGGAAGCTCACCAGGATTCACTGTGCCAATATTTAAAGATCAAATAAATACGTTTCACATTGTTTAACCTTTGCTTCACGTATCTTTTTGTTACGTTCTTTTGGCTGATTTAGTTTAATGCCCTACTTTTTAGTACCTGTTGAAGGCAAACATAGGTTATCAACAGTTACACAAACACCGAAGATCCCTATGATCTACCTTCTATACAGGCTGTCTACCAACCTGGCAAACAAAAAACCTGTAATTGTCAGATAATTTGGCGAGTTTGAAAAAGTCGGGGAATTTTTACCTTGCAGTCACGGAAATTGAGCTTTTCTTTCTCCGAGCGACTGCAAATCCCGTGCGTGTGGTGTGGCATAATTGCATGCAACTCGGCTATCGTGCCGACGCAAATCTCTGAAACTCCTATCGCATTCTCTTGAAGCGTTTGCACTAAGATGAGCTTCTCTCCTTGTGCTCGCGCTAAAAGATTTATTCAGGATGAAATATCAAAGAATAGACTGACAAGGTAGTATGATATAGTGATTGGCCAACGCTTTGTTGGCCGCCAGACATACCAGTGTTTTCCACATATAAACAGTGGTTAAGGGTCCAGATACGTCCTGTCCCCCTTGGAACCAAGCAGGGAATTACGATAGAGTAGGGCATACATGTACGTAACGCGTTACAAGTAACGAGTTACTTGTACCTAGTTACTATTTTCGGTAACGAGTAACGTATTTAGTTACTTTTTTAGAAAAGGAACGAGTAACGGTATTTAGTTACTTTGAAGGCCAGGTAACGAGTAACGGTATATCGTTGCTCTTGAGGAGTAACATGTACAACACAGCTTAAACGGCCTTGTTTTTATTCTATCCTGAGTATGCGTCTATTGCGACAAAGGCAGATGGGCAACCCGAAAAACAACTCAACAGTACGACAGTACAGCAACGTATATCGCTGAACACGCCAGTCGAACAGTTCGACTGATGTGTTCAGCGATAAACGCTGCTGCTACTGGACTCTACAGCTGGGATGTCCTTCGCAGCGAGCACAATCAGGTTCATTGGTTGAACCTTCTAGAAACGGGTACGGACCGAATGTAAACCCGGAGGTTGCAAACACGGGAAGGCACATGACCCATTACCCGCTGTCCTCAGTGAAGGCGCAGTTCTTGAAGATTCACCAGCTCTTCCTGAAGCACAGCACTGCCGCTCCTTCGAGCGCTTCGGTAGGACGACTCTTCAGTGTCGCCGGAGATGTATTTCAAGGAAGCGGGGAAACATAACTGATGAAAACTTTACAGGCAGCTGCTGCTTTAAAGCAACGACTACTCAAAAAACAAAAACATTACCATGAAACAAGAACAGTTGTGTACTTGGTCGTCAAGTAACGTGGAAAGTAACTCGTTACCTCTGAGGTAACTCACGCGTTCGCTTTGAGAATCGGTAACGAGTAACGTATTTAGTTACTTTTTGAGCGAGTAACGAGTAACGGTATTCAGTTACTTTTGGGGGTAACGTGTACATGTCTCGAGTAGGGTAAACCTGGAAACTTCGGCGAATTTGAAAGCGCCATATTGGTAGACAGCTTAGTATAGTGTCTGGAGAAAGCTGATAAAGTACACAGCGCAACACTGCGCAAACACGCGATCGCTGTGCTTCATTTTTTTGTTGTCCTTTCTAAAGTTTAAGGGTTGTCTTCAAAACTAGTAGTTTGGTGGAAAATGGTTTTTGGGGCGCACTAATCTAAGCGTTCATATTTTATACCCTCAAACTTCCAAATAAAGTATTAGTTTTTTTTTTAACTTCCGAATAAATGTGTAACAAAAGCAATAGTGATTAAAATATTTTATTATACGCTAATAGTAGCTATGTACTCTGGCTACCTCTTTACATAATCACCGTAATGTTTAAGACAGTTATTATGACGTGGAGCAAACTTTTGGATGCCCTCCCCAAAGGAGGCTTCCGCCAGGGTTGTCAGCCCTTCCAAAGAACTGAGTAAACAAAACAATAGTGTTTAAAAATATTTTATTACACACAGAATGTACATACATACTCTAAATACTCCCACAAATAATAACCACATAGAAGTCATTATGACGTGGCACGAGCTTTTGTATGCTTCCTCCCTTTCATATGCCCTCCACTTTTAGTGGTAAAGGGGTGTGCATACGAAAGCTTGTGCAATGTCATAATGGCTGCCTAAACCTATGCGATGATTATATGGTAAAGTGGCTAGAGCATGTATCTGCGATCTGCATATACAAATATTTTTTTTAATCGCTCCTTTTTTCTTCACACAATTTGCCGAAGTAGAAAAAAAAACAGCCCTGGTACGAAAAATTGCTGATGTACCCGTGCTCACAGTATCCCGGAGTTTACATACAGCAACATATTGTGTCTGAGATGACATAAACGATCTGATGGACTCACTGCCAACAGCCGCCTGTTAAGTGACCTAATGTAGCAACGAGGCATGTCCTTCTCTCATAATGTTAAATGCAAAAATAGAGCATCGTATGTGAAAAACCGTACCATTTATTTCTTGCTTCTCACGTATTCTTCAAGCTTTCAGATAACCCCGTGCTTAGGAGCAAGAAAAGTTCTAACTATATATAATTCAGCTTCATTCATTTTTACCGTCACTAGCGCCATCCCAACACTTAAATGCATGCTATCCTTGCTGCCGACTGCATAACTATATTGAAAACATATGTTCAACTTTCAGTGGATGACGTTAGTAGCCCTAAAAGAAGGGTTCAATTTGTATCGAATAAGGTTCGTAGTGGTGAACTATTCTGTAATCAACCCAGATAAAAAAGTATCTAATGTGACCTAAATCGAAAGTCTTCGAGGTGACCTAGATAAAAAAATATCCGGGGTGACCCATATAAAAGATTTTCAAGGTGACCCAGATAAAACATTTTCGACGTTACCCAGATAAAAGTTCTCCAAGGTTACCCAGATAAAATATTTTCAAGCGGACCCAGATATATTCACCACAAATATATCCACCACGAATTTGCAAAAAAGTAGTGGGTAAATAGCGGATACATCCGCTACCGGGTTTAGAGTGCATGGAGCAGGAGAACAAGAAAGACAAAGGACGAACACAAATCTCCAAATACAGCCACGTGACTGGTGAGCGACCGAAATATCCGCCTGGCCCAGGTATCGAACCCGGGACCTCTCCATTACAGGTGGAGCGCTCTACCAACTAAGCTAACCAGAAGTTTTTTTCTTTACTGCATAATGAAAGCACCATCGGTCCAAGTACATTAAAACACTCTACCAGTCTTTTGTAGAGTACATTAAAAGCTTCCCATTTCACTGAGTGGTTTGCAAAGGTTGAGCCACTCGGGTTTGGTATCCCGGTTTGAAAACACACTTTCCACCTGCTTAACCAGATTGAAAAAATAAAACCGCACTTCCTTCGCATTAGTGTCGGCATGGCGGACGGCCATGCGCGACCTCCAGATACTACACAAGCCTAATAACATAAACATATCGTACGGAACTCCATCATCATTACTTACATTCAAAAACCGTAAGCCGGATTGGGTAATGCATAACTGCTTTTTCAGCGTGCGCTGAAGCACATCCAAAAAATAAAAAAACAGTGTCCCAGCAAAATATAAATACATGTTCGATGGTCTCGGGTTTCTTACATAAAATACAGTCAACTGACCATGGCACATCAATACCCTTGGCTTGAAGCCACACTTTGACTGGCAACGTGCTCGAGTGTAATTTAAAAAAGAAAGTTTTTACTGAAAGAGGTATAATCATCCTTTTCACTCGCTTGAGCACATTCTGGCCCCCACTAGGAACGACACTTCTATACAGGGGGACTGGAAATAAACTGGTCACCAAATCGCGCGTAAGCGTCTTCTTACTGACACCAGACAAGTATTCAAAAGAAAAACGGGCAGACAAAAACAGAACTGCATCAACCACCTCCTTCTGATATCCAATTAATCTTTTCTGTTCGCCGCCATGGGACGAAACTAGAAAAAAAGGCAAATGAGGTGACACCTTTGTTTGAAAGAACGTTCTAATGAAGAGATGCTCTTGGTCTCGCAGAAAAAGAATCGTGACACCAGCTGCTTGACAAACAAATGTGAGAGCCCCAATCCCCCATCACGTACATGATGGAAGAGGTTATCTCGTCTCATCCGCTCAAATTCAGATCTCCAAATAAACTTTGCAAAGACGCGATGAAACTTCTGAATATTTACGCGCGCACAATGGATGACCTGCAGTACGTACCAGAGCTTTGCAATCAAAAAGATATTACAGACTGTCGCTCTAGCAAAAATAGACAGTTCACGCTGCTTCCAGCGGGAAGCGCGCCTGTCTAGGTCGGTGGCGACTCCCGACCAGTAGGGTTTGTTTTCACGGTAACAGCCTAGTGGAACACCGAGGTAAGTGCACGGCACCCGGTCCCAACACACTCCTTCAAATATAGAAGGAGTTGTGGCCCATGCTCCGTGCCAAAAACCGCGGCACTTGCTCAGGTTTATGGCTGCCCCGGTGGCATCACAAAGTTTTTTGCCAACGTAACGGCCGCACTGATCATCAGGCTTATCAGAACAAAACAACGCGATGTCGTCTGCGTAACTCAATATCTTTATCTCTTCGTTTTCTAGCCGAAAACCGCGACATTCCTTACTTCTGAGAACGCTTAAACAAAATAGTTCCAAATAAAGGTTGAACAATAGCGGCGACATAGGGCACCCTTGCCTTACAGATGTTCGTGCGTGTATTGGTTCCGTCAACTCCTTGTTGACAATGAGCCTGGTAGTGCACTCTTGGTACGCCATTTTCACACCCTCAAAAATAACTTCACCCACATTTGCATGCTTTAACACATCAAAAAGAACGCCATGCTTAACCCGGTCAAACGCTTTTTCTAAGTCCAGTTGCAGCATGGCAACTTGGCCCGTGCCGTCGTCGCATGCTTCTAAGACACTGCGGGCAACGTGCACATTGGTCAAGATAGATCGACCCTTGATGCCGCATGTCTGGTGGTCGCCAATAAGTTGACAAGCGACACTGTGAAGCCGACGTGCTAAAATCTTCGCAAAAAATCTTGTAATCTACGTTACAAAGGGTGATTGGGCGGTAACCAGAGACTTGGCGTAACTTCGCACAGTCATCGCTTTTGGGTATTAAAACAGTGTACGTGCGCGAAAAAGACCGCGGCAATGTTTTACACTCGTACGCTTTAAAAAACACTTCCAGTAGAACGCTGGAGCAGTATATTTGAACTTTTTATAAAATTCGGAACATAGCCCATCGGGTCCCGGCGTTTTTGAGTTGGGCAGTTCGTCAATTGCCCTCTCGACTTCTTGTAAAGAGAAAGGCTGTGCGAGCTCTTCTCTTTCCTCCTCTGCCAACTGCGGGAGGGAGTCAAGAAGTTTCCCACACATGGCATCCTTCCTTCCAATCCCATGCGTCATAAAAAGATTTTTATAGTGGTTGACGAACGCTTGTTTTATGTTACTTGGGCTCGTGCTTGTCACCCCATTGTGCTCGATCTCGCTTATCTCGTTACGCAGTGCGAACCTTTTCTCATCTGCTAAACTTCGTTTTGTCGGTTGCTCTCCCATCTGATACTTCTCAGTGCGAGCACGGACAGTTGCTCCCCGGTAACGCTCCAAGTGGAACTTCTCCAGCCGTTCCTTAACATTTTCCAAGTCTTTAAGGGCTATACCGGGCCTCTCGCACTCCGCTCTTGACAGCGCTTCTAAATCGCTGTTTAAGTTGCGTTCTTCAATTCGGGCCTTGAACGCTAAAATAGAAGACCTTTCCATCGCTAGCATCTTTAACTCCTGCTTGATGATCCCCCACATTTCAAAAATATCGTCTCTGAAGCTTTCCAATTACGTTTTAAAGAGGTTATCTACCTTTTCAAGAAACAAAACATCCTCGAGAAGCTTCGCGTTTAGCTTCCAGAGGTCCCAGTTAAACGTATCCTTCCTCGGTACCTTTTCCCCTATCGTAGTAGAAATAAGACAATGGTCAGCAAAAAAACTGGCATGACGCGGTACCTTCTTAACACTGTTGCCAGGGGTGCTGACACATATATTCTGTCTAGGCGAGCGTGCGATGATGTTTGGAAATGTGTGAAACGGATCTCGCTTGTTTCGTTCTTTACTGTTCCAGCGTCGATCAAATCAAAGTTTTCGATAAGCTCACTCAAAATGCTGACGCTTCTATCGTTATTCTGCCTCGGGGAAATCTATCTGCTGCCCGAAGGACGCAGTTGAAATCGCCACACAAAACGACCGCTCTGTCACAATCCAGAAAGCGGCGTAATCCGTTAAAAAGGAAACACGGTCTTTAACCGTACTAGGCGCGTAAACGCAAATGAGGCGCCACTTAATAAGCGAAAGCAAGAAATCACACATGATGAAGCGCCCTTCCGTGTCGGTGGTGACGTCTAACTCCGACAGGGGCAGGGACTTCTTAATAAAAAGAAAACAGCCGGCAGAAAAACCAACGGCGTGGGTGACACATACTTCATACGACGGCGAAAATGGGCTAAGTACAGTAGCGACCTGCTCCTCCTCCACCATTTTGGTCTCTTGCATCGCCAAGAAATCGGGTTTTACTTTGAGCAGCAGTCGCTGTAATTGATATTGCTTTTTACGAGCGTTTAAACCGCGAACATTTAACGATGCGACCTCAATGCTTGGGAGGAGCGTACAAATCATGTGTGTTGCCTTCAGCCTTTCGCACTTGCCTTGGAAGTCTTGGTAGCCCTTGGAAACCGGGCGCCAGGCGCCTTATTTGCTGTCTCGCCGTTCCCGGCCGTCTGGAGGGGTGAGGGGCACGATCTTGTAGCGCCCCTTCGTGTTCTTTTCCATCCAGGGGTTGGAAGCGGGCGTCATGCCCTTCATCGGTGGGGGTTCTCGTCATCGAGGTTCTCTTCGAGGCCACGCTTTACGGACTCCGTGGTCTCGTCCATGCTCTCGAGGGGTCCGGGGGCGTCTTCTCGGCCTCCGGGCGGTAGGCGTCACGTGGTGCTCCAGGGCGCTTGACCTGCGTCGCCGCGAGAGGGGTCGCCACACGGCTGGCGTCGCAGGAGCCGCCAGTCATCTCCTCCTGTGCCTTTGCGATCGAGACCGCAGCGGGGCTGTTGGATTCCGCAGGGTGGCATTTCGGTTCACCTGTGGGAGGAGGCTTGGCAGGCGGGCCCTGAGCGGCGCTCTCGGCTTCCTCGACGTCCATGATGTGCTGGGACAGCTCCTCCGCCACAGCTCCGCCGGTCACGCCGGCGTAGGTCTTGACGCACGCCTCCTTCTCGTGGCCAAAGCGAGAGCACACCGAGCACTTCGGCACGCGACAGTCGCGCCTAATGTGCCCGGTGCGCTTGCATCGAAGGCAGACCGGTGCTCACCCCGGGATGACGATCAAGACGTTCGCCCCCTGAAGTCTCTGCTGGTGCGGGACGTCGTCTGGCGTGAAGCCGGTCTTGAGCGTCAGGCGAGCGACGCGGGTGGTCGACTAGACGCCCTCGAACCCCACGACACGCCACTTCTCTCGTCCTACGTCACCGACTTTGCCATAAGGCTCGAGCAGCTTGCGCACGGCGTCGTCTGGTACGTGGAAGGGAATCCAGTGCAGGCGAACGCGTACCTCGGTGCAGCAGGGGTCGATGACGACGCACCGCAGTTTCTTAACCTCGAGCTCCTTGGCATCGAGAAGATGTTGCTTGGCTTCGGGGATTCTCAGCGTCGCCATCCACAGGTGGTTCATTTGAAACGCGCCGAGCGCAACTATATCGGACAACACGGCGCAGCGCTTCAGTTCCTGGCGGAAATCTTCAATCCGATAAGGACGCCCCTTCAAATCGCAGTGCAATAAAACTGAGTTCAAAACTGTCACCCCCGTTGGAATGGGCGGTAACACTACCTTGTAGTCCTCGGTATGCGATGACGGTTCAGTGAACAAAGGTCCGCGGCCACCAAGGGCCGTTGTCGCAGCTCCGTTGGAGCCAGCCATCCTGCGACCGTTCTCGTCGAGAGGCAGAAGCAGAAATCGAGCTAACCAGAAGTTAGACGTCAGTAGAGCAAACGTCATTCTTGTCCAGCTCGCTTGCACCTTTGCATTTAATTGCGTTATAAGCCGACGTCTTTAGCAAACGATCTTTTCGACTCAAAAGCGGCGCGAGCTTTCCTGATATCAGTTGTCAATGCATTATTTTATCGTCCTTACTCATAAAACATATTGAATGGACACATAATCGATCAGAAATATGGTTTGTCGGGATATTTTGACTGTTTTTTTTTCGGGGTACCAATTTCGTCTGCTTTGAAGTTCCTTGTTACCGCGCCTGTTTTAGAACGCAGCTCTTAGGCGCCCGTTTCCGGCTTAAGCGGCGTCGGCGTCGGCGTCGGCGTCGCCGTCGCCGTCGGCGTAACCGCGCGGTGCATGATGGGTAAATTTCCCTGCTAAATTTAGCCGAAAATTTTCCCCACTAAATTTAGCGGAAATATTTTCCCGCTAAATCTAGCGGAAAATTTATCCCGCTAAATCTAGCGGACAATTTTCCCCGCTAAATCTAGCGGAAAATTTTCCCCACCAAATTTAGCGGAAAATTTTCTCCGCCCCCCCCCCTCCCGAGGTCACGTGACCCCCCTGGTCACGTGACGCCCCGAGGTCACGTGACCCCCCCCCCGTGCCTTCCCCTCCTCCT
This sequence comes from Ixodes ricinus, assembly GCA_037355805.1. Classification (NCBI taxonomy): domain Eukaryota; kingdom Metazoa; phylum Arthropoda; class Arachnida; order Ixodida; family Ixodidae; genus Ixodes; species Ixodes ricinus. The sequence goes on from JAZHYW010000474.1 coordinate 20,246, forward strand.
CAAGAGCTGCGCTCCAATTCGGCGTTACAGGGAGTTGTAAACGGCTTTCATTTTTTGTTTCTGCGACTTTCGCCGTCTGCGGAACGCGCTCCGCTTTAGTCGAAAAGATCATCTGCTAAAGACACCGGCTCTCGGCGCCGTATGCTCATTCGTTGGCGCTGTTGGCATCGCGACCGCTTGCGCCATCTCTTGTCTCCCGTGCGAAACGGCGCCGTATTGTTTGAAGACCTTTGGCTTCGTCGCATTTCCATTGGAGCTAAGCCTTTTTCTTTTCTTTACTTTTTCCTCAAATCAGTTCGCTCTTTGCAACTTTTACGAAAAAAATTCACCATCTGTGGGCAACGCTGCACAAAGTCGTAGTGCGATACGTTAAGAAACCGAATTTTGCGGTCGATTTAAAGAGCCTGGCCACTCCTTGATACGACCCAGTAAATAGCGGCTTCACTTTAAATCGTTACTTTTACTCACAAAAAAATGGCAAATTGATATCAAATAATCACGCCCCCCCCTCCCTAACAAAAAAAAAAAAGAAGATAATTCCGGTAAACTTCACTGCAACCTGGCTGTCACGCGCAGTGACAAACGCAACAAGATGCCTGGCGTTCTTTCGTTTCTTAAAGCCATTCTTTACAATGCCTAGCCCATTTTCTTTGCTTTTTTTCGGAGACCTTCACAATAAGGCCAAAGGGTCTATGTTGTTATTTCTTATATATATATACATTGTAAGGAAGAAGAAGTAGCACGGAAAGACAGGCAGGGGTTTGACCAAGCGCGCGCTCGGCACGGGCGCTTCTTGAATGCTGTACGGCCAATAATATTGGTCGCATTTTCCTCTTATCTTCCATTAATCTCCTTTATCAACGTCTGAACACTTGGCGGAGCCGCGCTAGCGATCCCCAACCTGATCATCTGGTGATTCCGACCTGGAGCTGCGCAGCGGACGGTCAACTGACACAACCATGAACGACGACAGCGGGAATGTAAGAGACCAGCGCCCTACCAACACTTCAACGGTCAAAATTCGCCAACGTGACCCCCAGGATTTCACCGGTTCAGCCGACGCTGACGTTCTCGACTGGCTCAAAAATTACGACCGGGTGAGCCAGCACAATCGTTGGGACGACACCATCAAACTCGCCAACGTCGTATTTTTCCTCAAAGGGACTGCACTCCAATGGTACGACAATCACGAGGAAGAAATTAATTCATGGGATAAGTTCAAAACCGCCTTCGCAGACGTCTTCGGCTCACCTGAACGCAGAAGACAACAAGCGTGGGACAAACTCTCCAGGAGGTACCAAGCCCCCTCCGAAACATCGACGTCCTACATCGAGGACGTACTTCGCCTCTGCGGACGTGTCAACGCAGCTATGCCGGAGGACGAAAAAATCAAGCACCTCTTCAAAGGATTATCCCAAGATCTATTTTCCATCGTCGCACCCAGGTCACCTCAGACCGTGCAGCAGTTGATTTCAGAATGCAAGCATTATGAAGACCTTCAAAGCGGTCGGATCTCCAACACCGGATTTGAACGGCTCCCTGAAGTTTCAACTACAACTGCCGACACCGACCTTCCCAATCTCATCAGGCGAATAATTCGAGACGAACTACGCGACTTCTTGGGGTCCCTGCGCCTCTCAGCCAATTCCTCAATCTCGCAACCCGAGGCGCCTAAGAGTGAACAGGTAATCAAAGATGAACTTCGTGCGGCCCTTCGTCCTATTTCTTCGTCGCCTTCCACATGCATGGCACCATCGACTTCATCACCCCCCATCTGCTCCTTACAGCACTCCGCACCACACATTCGCGCTCTGCGAACTTCTCGCAACGTCTTCATTCCATCCCCACGCTACGTACCACCCCGGCGGACAGAGGCATGGCGCACTCAACATCAACGTCCGGTATGCTTCTACTGTCACGCCCCAGGTCATATCATCCGCTACTGCCGACGCCGCATGAATGCCGAAGCCTACAGTCGCATCCCACACAATCAAACTCGACGTTCTGACGACCATGGCACGCACCGAAATTTCGAAAACCATGACAGTTCAAGTTACCGCCGCAATTTCGACGACCATCGCAACACACGTTCCTTTCCAGCTGCTGAATTCCGACCTGGCCAATCACCCTCCCCTATCCTCGACGAAACCGCTCCGTCTCGCCATTCATTGACGCTACTGCCGCACCCCCGTCGTCAAACTAAGCAGCGAAGCCTCTCTTAACAATGGAGGTCAGGCTGCACTACCGTCCCCGGTCCTAAATCCTCCTTACCTTGGCCCTACAACTATTACCGTCTACATTAGAGAAAAAAAACTTTTAGCATTATTTGACACACGTGCTGTGAAATTTTGCATTTCAAATCACCTTCGCCGCCGTTTACATAAAGTGCTCACACCTCCACCCGCTGGACATTTTCTACGCATGGGAAACAGTGAACTTGTGCAACCTCTTGGCTACTACACCGTCCCTATTTCTATCGGCGGCACTTCCTATATGATTTTGTTTACTCTACTTGCTAAGTGTGTTGTGGACGTCATTTTGGGATGAGATTTTTTGTCGGCCACCGAGGTATTCATTGACTGCGCCAGCCGCGAACTTCATTTGAACACTCGGCAGACTAGTTACGACGCGTACGAAAATTCACCCATTTTGCTTCACACCAACGACGATTACCTTTTGCCCCCATTTCCCTTATTGCTATTACACACGGGCCGGACCGTCCATTCGAAAGCACCACTGGTCTCATTAAACCCATCGCCAGCTTTGTCGCAAAAAAGCCAGTTATTCTTCTCTACTGCATCACCACAAAAACTCAAGGACAGGTTTCTCTTTTCGTCACCAACACATCTACTGAGACGCAAATCATTCTCCGTGGTACGCGTTTGGCCACTCTAACATATCGTTCTTATACCACGCTTGCAACGCTGTCCGAACTTATACCTACGAGACTGCCGTCAGCTGCCCAAAGCACCGCCACACAAGTTGCTAAAATTGTAGACTCTAGCTTGCCTACTCACCAGAAAGAAGCCCTAACAAAGCTTCTTGCTTCGTATGAACAACTCTTCGATTTTAATAGCCGCTCTCTAGCTCAAACTTCGGTAGTCTCTCATCACATCGACACCGGCACAGCTTCTCCCATTCGAAGCCACCCTTATAGAATTTCATCCACCGAACGTAAGGCCGTTGACGATCACGTCAGGGATATGCTGCAAAGAAACTTAATCGAGCCTTCATCCAGCCCATGGTCGGCCCCTGTTGTTCTCACCAAGAAAAAAGACGGATCATGACGATTTCGTGTAGATTACCGTCGACTTAACAATATCATCACTAAAGACGTCTATCGCTTACCTAGAATCGACGACACCCTCGACACTCTTCAGGGATCATCATTTGTTTCTTCTATGGACCTGAGAAGCGGTTATTGGTAGATACCCATGGCCGACGCCAAGCCAAAAACTGCTTTCGTTACATCCGCCGGCCTATACCAGTTTAATGTGACGCCGTTTGGCCTGTCCAATGCACCAGCCACATTCGAGCGCATGATGAACACTGTGCTGCGGGGACTTACGTGGAGAACCTGCCTTTGTTACCTCGACGACGTAATTGTTTTCTCCACCTCATTCAACGAGCACTTGCAGAGGCTACAAGAAGTGCTGAATTGCTTTCTCACCGCCAATTGGCAACTAAACACAAAAAAATGTATCTTTGGAGCTCGCCAAATTAAGGTCCTCGGTCATATCATTAGTGCAGATGGCATTCGCCCTGACCCATCTAAATTACAAGCTGTTTCCGAATTTCCATCCCCGAAAAATTTAAAAGACCTTCGGTCCTTTCTCGGACTTTGCACATACTTCAGAAAATTTATACCCAGATTCTCCCACATCGCTGAGTGTCTCGATACGGTACTCCGTAACAGCAGCGCGTTCCAATGGAACCGCCCTCAAAGCAATGCTTTTCAAGCCCTGAAAACCGCCCTAACGACTGTCCCAGTGCTCGGTCACTTCGTTCCTGGCTCTGACACTGAGATTCGTACAGACGCCAGTGGCCATGGCCTCGGCGCCGTACTGGCCCAGAACATTTCCGGTGTCCAGCAAGTGATCGCCTACGCCAGCCGCGCATTAACGAAAAGTGAACGTAACTATACCATAACTGAACGTGAGTGCTTGGCCGTTGTGTGGGAAATATCGAAGTTCCGTCCCTACCAATACGGCACACATTTCACTATTGTAACCGATGATAACGCCCTATGCTGGTTAGCCACCCTAAAAGACACTTCAGGAAGACTCGGACGTTCGTCCCTGAAACTCCAAGACTATAACTACATGATTCATCACAAATCTGGAAAACGACACCTTGATCCTGACAGCCTTTCCAGATGCCCCCTTCCCCATGGTTCGCAATGTTCAAACCCCTCCGCCCACGAAGACACAACTGCTGTCCTGAGCGCCGTCAACATTGTAGAAGAGCAACAGTTCGATTCTTTATTGCACCCCATTATTCAATGCCTTGAAGGTGCTTTGCCGCATCCTTCTGTGCAAATTCGGCGCCATGCCCGCCTTTTTCAACTCAGACATGGCATTCTCTATAGGCGAAACTACGACACACAACAAGGAAGGCCATAGCTTTTAGTGATTCCCCGCCGACAACAAAAGGATCTTATCCAAGCAAACCATGACGACCCTACAGCTGGCCACCTTGGATTTTCTAAAACTTACTTTCGCATCCGAGGCAGTTAGTTTTTGACAAGCATGACCCGCAGCATCAGCAAGTACGTTCGAGCGTGCCACCACTGCCAGAAAAAGAAACGTCCTACCACAAAACGTCCAGGTTGCCGACAACTCCTTCCCCAACCACACCGCCCATTTGAACGCATCAGAATTTACTTCCTTGGCCCCTTTCCTCAATTCACTCGCAACAAGTGGATACTTGTTGCGATAGACCATTTAACACGCTACATCGAGACGGCCTCCGTTCCCGCCGCCACCGCCCACGAAGTCGCAAAGTTTTTTATCCACTTGATACTGTTGCGCCATGCAGCTCCACAATACATAATCACCGATCGAGACACTCCCTTTATATCCAACGTGCTCGAAGATGTCCTCCGCCTTTCTTCGACTGCTCACAGCGTTACAACAGCCTACCATCCACAAGCAAATGGATTAACAGAGCGCTTCAACCATACTACTGCTGACATGGTTTCAATGAACGTCGCCAATCATCACGACAATTGGGACATCATCCTCCCCTACGTAACTTATGCATACAATACTGCACGACAACCTAACACGGGACACTCTCCATACCACGGGACACTCTCCATACTACTTGCTCTATGCATCCGAACCCCTAACACCCCTTGACACGATATTACCTTACCGACCTGACGACTTCATGCAACCGTACGCAGGGGAGATTGTCTCCAGAGCAGAAGACGCCCATCAGCTTGCCCGCATCCGCACCCTTAAATCTCAGCAACAACAAAAACTGCGCTACGACGACCGCCACCTCCCCGCTGCCTATAACATAGGTGGCGAAGTCCTCTTGTGGTCTCCCCGGCGTGCACCGGGAAAGTGCGAGAAGTTTCTCAGTTTGTTGGCCCTTTTCGTGTCATCCGACAGCTTTCCCCAACCAATTACGAAGTCGAGCCCGTTACGCCGCACCGCGACCTCCGCTCTAACTCCTACGACGCGGTACACATCAGTCGCATGAAGCCCTATTATCGCCAAGATTCATATTCTAAACGCGCCGGATGACCGGCGTTTACAACACCGGGGGATATTGTACAGTAGAAGTAGCACGGACAGACAGGCAGGGGTTTTACCAAGCGAATGCTTGAATGCTGTACCGCCTTTCATATTGGTCGCATTTTCCTATTATCTTCCATTAAATCTCTTTTATCAACGTCTCAACATTATGTTTTTTTCTTATTTTTTGATTGAAGACGGAAAGAGAAGGCCACTAAGCGATTGTTCGCTTCTTCGGAATGCACTAGGCAGCAACTGCTATAAAAATAATTAACCACACTCCTCTCGTCTATTATGAATACGACCATTTTCATAATGTCACAACCGAAGGGGACTCTCTGAAAGAGGTGTGATGATAACTGAAGCTGTTATATTCACAAGCATCCTCATGCGCAGCTGCTCAGGGGCTTTTAGAACACTTCTTTTTAATAACAGAATGTTTTGTTTTGTTTTCTTTTTTTTTTTGGGGGGGGGTGCTGTTTTTATTTTGTTTGACCAAGAAAGTTGCTTTTAAAGGCTGCTAGCATTTTCGTAGTGACACCGTTAGGACCGGCCTGACGTTAGCTGCATTTCTATTGTAGCCCTTTTTGTGCGTCAGCTTTTAGTAAACTCTTCAAAATGGTGATGGTCTTTTTTTTTCTTTTTTTAACACAGCAGGACACATTCTCTTTTAAACAAATATTTTTAATTAGAAAAAAAGCGAAATGGCAGGTTAGAAATTTTGGACTTGAGGAGGGAGTAAAACCCTTCAGTGGGGCTTAGTTCTGTGCCGTTCAAGCCTTCCATTGCCTCAGCGGACGTCTACCTGAAGAGCATTGGGGTGTACTACTGGCGGCCCGTGCTCTGTGCGTTTATGAACTGGATAAATAAACAGCACGTAAACATGCGTGTACATGGTTTACATATATGCGACCGTAGCGAATCGAATCGAGATTTACTGCCTCTGATTACATGGAGAAGGAAGCGAAAGGAGGATCGAAGGCGCGCGATTGGTCACCTTTTGATTTGATGAGCTACGGTCGCATCCATGTAAAGCCCGACATTTATCCAACGTTCTACTTATGTTGTTACGAGTGTCCTAGTGTTTTTGATACTTTGTAACTTTTTTTTATGTCTAAAATGTTTTATCCTGTTGTTCATTTACGCCTTAACGGTGGTTCAACCCGTTCAGAGCCAGAGGAAAAACGATGTACAAACTGTATTTATTATTTAATTGTTGCGTGTAGCTAGTAACTTCACTGTCTTACTAAATTTGTGTACGACCGGCTGCTATAGTTAGATGTACATAAATCGATTCTTATACCAGGTTTGGCCAGTTTTACGATTCCCACAGTGCTTTGCTCTTTCGCCAGGGTAAAAAGCACTTCCATCGCTTCACTGGAGAAGCACGATGCAGTGTTCGAAACATTCGTGAGGTACAATACGACTTTTCCATTCAGTGCCTCAGTTGAAAGGGTGTTCAGCATGGCAGACGACATTTTCACGAAGAAACCAGGCAAGACGTTTGACAAAAATTTTGAGAGTCAGCTGTTAGTCAAGATACTCAGTCAATAAAGCGTTACTGCCGGCAACAATAAACGCTGGAATAACCCTAGTTCTTTTTGTTTCTTACTCAAGAACTGCCATGATGGAAGTAACGCCACAAAAGTAAGGAATCACTTTTGGGGTAACGTTCATTCACTTTTATGGAAAAGTAAATGTCACGATAATGATTTAAAATATAGTATTGAGTAATTGTAAACGGTAATTATTTACTTTTTTCTTTCTTTCTTACCGTCCACGCGTACAAGTCTGGCGTGGACGGTAGTTGCTATGCTCGTTGTCTATACAGAAAATGGAAAGCAGAACCGGACCATATGAATCAGGCTTAGCAAGCCGGGCGTGACCACCGGTGACAATAATAAACATACCCTTGTATCCACCGTTTGAATCGAGCCTTGTTACCCCAGACATAATTCGAATATAAAACTATCTAGAGACCTGCACTTCAAATCGAAATTATCACGGAAACGTTTGGTCTACGGGCCGTTGTCATTTGAACGTGCCGACGACATTTTGAAAAAGCAGACAACTTTGAAAGAGTAGATGACAGTTTAAAAACTATCACGGCCTTTTGAACGTGAAGGTGCACTGAACGTGGTTTGCGGGGTCCGGACATCTTGAAGGTTTTCCGGCGTTCATGTTGGAATAAAATAAATAAAACTGAAGACCACAATATCCTCGTGAATTCAATCAAAAGTGCTTCCCGCACATGCAATCGTGGTCCGACGGCGTCTCGTTTTTCCTTTTCACGGCACCTATATATTCACGTCCTCAGACAATCCGGACGGGCAGAAAATACGTGAAAACTGATATTGACACCTTACCCCAGTCATGGCGTTTTGACGAGAGGGCAGGTTTTATTTTAGCTTCTTCCAAAACAACACTGCAGTGCACGGCCCTTATGGCGACTTCCGCCTCCACACCAGACCGCATTTGGCGAAAATTAAACTCCGAAAACATGAAATGCAAGTTACATATCGCAGATAAACGCCATATGGATTATCTTCGCAACATAGGTACGTACACTTACTTTAGTAGGTCCCTTTTATTCCGACATGAGAGTATGCCCACACATGTCGGCTTAGAGCAGTTTTTGGAAGCGACTAAATGCCGGTCTAATCTTCATCTACCAAGCGTCATGTCAGCATCGAGTTGCGATTACTAGTGGCCCAGTTCTTCATATAATCGGCTGTAAATGATCGTTCCCAAAGTGTAAGACACAGTCCAACAGCGCGGTGCCAGCGCGGTTACGCTCCCAGTTTGAAAATGTATTTACGCAGCTCTTGCGGACACTACAGTAGTTCAAACGTACCTTCCAGGACGTCGGCTCCTCCTGCATATCCGAGGCCACAAAAATGCCGCGGCGCCTTATTTCCGTGCGTCGAGATTTTTATATAGCCGTGCGCGCCGCCTCATTTAGCATCGATGGTAGTTGTGTTCGTAGTGATCGAGTTCGTCACAGTAATCAAGGCGGTTATCCCGTCATCGGCAGAGTTTGGAAATCGGGCCCACTTAAATCAACATTTTGTAGCGTCTACACATCGGACGGACCAAATCCCCAAACAACGGTCGTGCCCCAAACCACCCCAAACAAACTTTGCCCGGAAAGGTCACCTGAAACTGAAATTAAGGGTGGTCACCTCTCCTTTGATTTCTTTTTCTCACAAAAACAGCTTGGTACTGCGTTAAGGCCTAAGTATTTAGTATTTATAAGTGAGCGACCTTTCGGTTGTTGCGCTGCTCTTGCTGATCTGATGCCGTCCCGACATTCCATCGAAGCTGCACAGACACCCACAAGGCGGTTTTTGGTTATCGTTTTATTCAGTTTAAAACATGTTTTCATGCGTTTTTCTACGAAATATTGTTATTTGTGAAGTCCTTCTTCAACCCGCTTTAAGCTGAAGCAACGAAATAACAAAATGAGCTCCAAAATTTGGTTTCTGTATCTCTTCGTCCGGTGTAAGTATGGTGGAGTTAGGGTTACTGCGAAAGTGCTGTATGCCTAGATGGCCTGACTATATGATGTTTATCCCGTCTCTGGAGCAACGAGGGGACTGCTGCTCGTCTATAAATTTGTGACTTTTCTCGTCCAGTTAGACAAGACATTGTATAAGAAAAATGAGAAACAATGAAAAAAGGTGACAGGAGCTAAAACGAAATGTGCGCTGAGCATTATGTCCCGATATCAAACGCACACACTTGATATGCCTTGTCGTCAACAGAGAAATGTATTGTTGTATTGTTCCGAATGTTTACTTGATACATGATTGACGGCACACGGTCAGTTGATTGTACAGCGAATCCCAAGAAGAAAAGGCAGTGAAAAACAAAGAAGTGTTTTCTTCACCGGAAAAGTAAACAACATATCGCCGAACGCTCAGCCTCACCCAAATGGAGTGCTAGCGGTTCGAACCAGACTCCAAGGTCGCAGAACTAACCCTTATCTTATTCAAAAGTTATAAGCATTCTTGAAAATGTGAATGCGAAAATGGGGCACATTCTTATAGTTACTGGTGCCATTTCGAGGGCTCCGTCGACCACTATTTTCCCATCGCAATTTCCAGAAAAGCCCGTATATCATTTGGGAAATAACCAAAGGGTTATTTCAACAGCGGCTACGATGTCTAAGGAGATGTTAAGTCTATGTGTCGCGGTCCCAAATCTCCGTGGCAATGCTGTCGGCGACGCTTATGTCGCATCCACACTGGCAACTTAACCGCATCCGCAAAGCCGTTACGAACGCGGTTGCATATAAACGCCATACGAATTCACGCGCAGTTGATGACGAAAACGATCGGACGCGCTTCGCGGTTACAATTCCAACGTCGGTATGAATGCAGCCTTAAGCAGGAGTCACACTGTTCATACATCATACAAAAGACAGTCTGCAAATACGAGTCACCGCAGTATCCGTGGTTCGAATGCCACGTGCCAAGTTTCCTCCTTGAACTCACTGCCATGCGGCATTCGAAGCACGGACCTCGCTGTGACTCGCGTTCGAATCTGTATGCAGACTGTCTTCTGCATAATGTATAAGCAGTGTAACCCCGGCTTTAAGCTACATTAGCGCGGGTCGGTTCGCTAAAATACCTCTGTCGGTGAAAATGATAGCTAACACACTGTCTCTTTCTCTCCAATATAGCGGCTAAGGAGACGCACTCACCACGCTTTCAGAAAAAAAGGGTATATTCTTACACTGCTTGTCCCATAAACGACACCCCAAAACTTCATTTTGACGTACAGCGCGCTGACGTCCAGCAGGCGGCCTCAACTTTTAACGAGGTGCTTGAGATCGGTGAGATATAGCTCCCTAAACAGATAAAGTACGTATCAAAGACTACAGGAAAAACACTGAGGTTTTGAAGTTATCCCAAGAAAACCCCGGTAACTTTTTTTGTAATCAATAACACGTACATTAGATATTTTAATAAGTTATATCACTCGGGCATCAAGCCGCTTGTGAAAGTTGGGAACATCGGTTCGACGTCAGTGCGCTGTACGTCGAAATAAAGTTTTGGGGTGTCGTATATGGAACAAGGGGAGTAAGAATATACCCTTGTTTTCTGAGAGTGCAGAGTAAGGACAGTGTTCAAGAGTGCTCATGAAACACTTTTAAAAGCAGTGCTACGTACCATCCAAAATGCCCCCTAGCTCGAGAAAATATATGTTGCATTTTGAAAGTGAGGTTCACTAAAATGTAAATGAGAAAATGGCTGCTAAAGATAACCCTATTTTCCAGACGTTCAGTTGTTAATAAAGGGCAGCTCTTTAATTTGGTATAAGAGATATATTTCTACATAGCATACATAGAAAGTTTAAGGGTCTCAAAAATAAGCATATTGACATGATCGGTGGGGTCACGCTTACACCTTACTTTTCGAAAATTTCCAGCCGCACCCGGTGAATAAAATGAGCGTAAAACTAAGAGCTATACGATAAAATGGAGTAAATGTCGCCACTGCAAATGATCAGCGTTACCTGCAAATAATACAGTTATTATATAATAACGATATAGTTACAAGCTGAAACGGGAATTCTCACGAGCAAACTTGCACCCCTTGCGAGCGCATATCCCATGCTCATCGACGGTACAGCGCGCTCCATTCAATAAATGTTCCGAGCACACTCGAGAGGATGGCGTCGGGGAAGTCTTTTCGGTTTACGGACGCAACGTACTGCCGCCAGAGGTCTTGGTGATTTGGAAAGCGATGGAGATGAATACATTGCAGCCGCAGTTGCCTTGTCGGATCAGGTGCGGGATATAGATGTCGTCCGATAATACTCTGCGCTTTTGGTTGTTAGCCGTACAACCTATTACCAAAAATAGTGTCCGAAGGACTTGGGTATTGTGGCCATTGAATCCGTTTGCTCAAATTAAACCTGAAAGTAAAAAAGATGGAGGAAACCGCGAAGAAAACAAGCGATCTTGGAGCAACACGCATCCAAGGCGTTCATCCGGGTCTTCCGCACGTTCCTAACCACCCAGCAAGGAGGAAAGCGCCGCCAGCGCCTTCATTTTTTCTGTTATCCTCTCTCCTTCCATGTTTACAAACCAACCGGAGCGCCCTAGCGGCACGCCACCGGCGGCGCGCATGCGCGACGGAGTGGGCAAGAGGCGAGCCGTCGCTCAAACAAACCACTGGAATGCGATGTTTTCGGCGTCGGTGGAGTCCCCGCGCTCTTTTTCGCGTTGGAATTGTTGGTTCTCTGTCTTCGTAGCAATTAACGAGGTTCGTTACACCGCAAAACTTTGCGTGAAAAATGTGGCATGTTGCGATTCATTCCGCGTGGACGTCCCAGAATGGACACTAAAGCCTTATTTACGGGATAAGATTGTGCTCGCGATTTTCAGTCGCGCCGTCGCTTGGGCTGTGAAAAAAGCGTCGACTACACTTGTACGTAATCCGTTACAAGTAACTTCGTTACTTGTAATCCCCTGCATTTATGAGTAAATTTGTAACAGAATAATTACATATATTCTGGAGTAATTGTAATTTCCTTACTTATATAAATAACGGCTTCACTGTCAATCGTTACTTTTTATTGACAAAAAAAAAGCGGAAATCTGAAATCAAATAATCTAGCACCCCCCCCCCCCCCACCTCCCCTTGAAAAAAAGGTCATTTCTGTAAACTTGACTGCAAACCAGGCCGTCACGCGCATTGGCAAACGCAACATGAGGCCTGGCGTTCTTTCACCGCTCAAAGCCTTTCCTTAAAATGCTTAGCCCTTTTTTTTTTTCTTCTTTTTTTGCAGACCTTAAAAACTGGGTTGTTGTTATCCTAAAAAAATGCTCTAAGTGCGACGAAGCTGTCGTAGTGTATTTCTAACTGCCTTTGTTTTCATTTTTTTTATTTTTTTACTTTCTGGTTGAAGACGGTAAGGGAAGACCACCAGGCGATTGTTCCCCTCTTCGGAAAGCTCTCGGCAGTAAGTGCTATGAAAATATTGAACAATGCCCCTCTTGGCTATTGTGAATACGACCATTTTAATATTGTCACAACCGAAGGCGGCGCACTGAAAGCGATGGGATAGTTAATGAAGGTGTAATATCCGCAACCATCCTTGTGCGTTGCCGTTCAGAGGATAATGAAACACTTCTCTTCAATAACAGGATGTCTTTATTTTTTTTGTGCGGCTTTTAATTTTATTTGACCAAGACAAATTGGTTTTTAAAAGCTGTTAGCACTTTTGTAGTCCCACCTCTAGGACCTCCTATAAGTAATGCGCATTCATACCGTAGCCCTTTTCGTACGTCAGCTTTTAGTGAGCTCTTCAAAAGTAGTAATGGTGTGTTTTTTTCCCCGTTTTTTTTAACATAGCAGGACTCATTTCCTTTTGAACACGCATTTTTTTTTTAAAAGAAGGAAAATAAAATGGTAGGTTAGAGATTCCGAACCAGGGTTGCCAGGTTGGGCTAATATTAGCCAAATTGGGCTACTTTTTAATGCATTTCGCATCGAAGTTTGGCAGTTAGCTATGTGGCTATTTTTGGGCTCCTTCAAAGTTCAAATCCTAACGCGGCACTTTTTTTCTTTTTTCTTCTTTGGCTTGGTTTAGAGTAGATCTACAAAAGTGGGTCCGGACATTTCGTGATACGCCGTTTCATCGAACGCCGTTTCATCGAAGCCATTTCATTGAACAATGTTTCATCAAACGCCGTTTCATCGAACACCGTTTCATCGAAGCCGTTTCATCGAACGCCTTTTCATCGAACGCCGTTACAACCTGAATATTTTTGTAATTTATTTTCTCTTCAATTAATGTGTTTCTCTTCAATTAATTCGTTTATTTGATTCTTTCTGTTTTTTTTGTTTTTTTTTTATATCACAAAAGTTGTGGTGAACAGTGACAAGATAAGTTCCATCGTGAACATATCATGCTTCGAGAAAAAAGCCTCCATGAAGCAATGACCCCTCTGCATATGTCACATAAAATAATTAAAAATAAGACAAAAAACAGAAAGCACGACGTGCTTTCTGGGAAGCGGGTAGTGTCTTATTGTCAGACAGCGTGTGTGTAACCTTGGGCTATGTGAGGATCCGGAAGGGTTCAGTCCCTTCGGTGACAGAGTGCACCCAGGGCTTCACTATTGTCTGGTGCGGGTTCGCCTTATTAAGAAAGCGTCCTGAAGATCATTCATTGGCAAATGGGTCGGTGATAACGATGACAGTGAAGGGGAGGTGGTTCCAGTCCAGGCTTGTTTTGGGGACAAAGGACAAGAGAGAGAAAAAAGTACGTGGTGAACAGCTGTTTATCTTACCTTACCATTTGTTCCGGCACTTTTTGTTCCGGGACCATTAGTTCCGGGACAGATTTGTTCCTACACCCACAAAGAAGACATCCGTTTGTCTTTCAGTTTGTTTTGCCCTTTATGTTTTGTGACTTCGGCCCACTGAGTATGTTTTCTGGTAAGGTAAGCAGCTGTTCACCACACACTTTTCTCTCTTGTCCTTTGTCCCCAAAACAAGCCTGGACTGGGACCACTTCCCCTTCACTGTCATCGGGGTGTAGGAACAAATGGTCCCGGAACTAATGGCCCCGGAACTTGTGGGGACCTGCTCTGCCGCAGCCTGATTGTCACCAGACGCCGGCGCCCGTGGGCGGCTCAAGGGCGAGCCGTCCGCACCCTCGGTGGCCGCTAGGAACTTGTCGGGGCCGGCTGGTGGCGGCGGCGGACGTCCTCGGCCCCCCCTTCAAAGGAGCCCGACCCCCGAGGGCCTCGAGCGGGTGAAGAGGGAGCCGGCAGGGACCCACGTCGGGAGAAAGGCACCCGTCGGCCTGGCGCCGGGAAACAAGGGGGCGAGGGAGAGACCGGCGGTGCTGGGAGTGTCGGTGGGGACGCGAGGAGTGGTGTGACGGAAGTGACAGGGGACGGACGTTCGCGGTGGTGGCGGCCGTGACGTCGGCTCGGGCGACGGCCCTGTGACATGGTCCGGATTTAGACCCCGGATTCGACCCTCGACGGCAGCGTCCCCAGGATGCGGTGTGCACTAGCACCGCAGGGACGCTCGGCATGCGGCATACAGTGGCGGCGCACCCTCCACGCTTCCTCGAGTACCCTCCCGATCCCGAAACCCCCCAGCAGAATGTGAGTGGAATAAACCCCTTCTGCCGAGAGCTATGCGTTTGCTGTGTCACGTTCTATCCGGAGACAGGGGCCCGGGGAATCGGATGAGAACCCTACAAACTAATGGTTCCAAGTCCAAGGTAGGAAAAAATGGTCCCGTAAGAAGATTGCTTTGAAACTAAGATATACCATGCAATATACTTCATCCGTTATGCAATCAGTGATTTCCTCGTGGAATGAAGGATTTCTTCTATATTTTGAGGCCGGTTTTTCTTCGAAGAAAGTGGTCGAGTATTGAACTTAATTTTATTTAAAATCGTCAAGAGATGTTCGAATTGAATACTGTCCAACAGCTACCTCCTAACTGTTAATTTAGTGACCTTTTGCGATATTATAGGAGTTATAACTATTTTCTTATAAGAGGCTTTATACTCTTTATTATATCAATAGGCTCTTTTGAAATGAAAAATGAGTACCCCTAGTCCATATCAGATGAGCGAATCACGTTTTAGCGAACAGCGCCATTTGAGCGAATCGATGTTTTAGCAAATAACGGGGGCGCGTGTTAACCCACCTATCCGCGCGGCGCTTACGCCGCTTCGCGGCGACAGTCTGCGGAGGCTCATTACAGAAATGTGAACCCACTTGACCCACCCGTAAACGCCGCTTCATGGGGGCCGACTATTCGCTGAAGTGTCATTCGGTAAAACGTTGGCGTTCGCTAAAACGTTATTCGATCAAATGAGTGTCTCCCCCTTGTCATATTGTTGAAGCCATGAAACTCGAATTACTTCCATCTCGTCATGACAAGTGGTGGTAGCACACATAACGAGCGGAGCTCGATGCCTTTATAGGTGCATTAGGTTTCCATAGTGCAAAACATTTCTGAGCTTCCTAGAAAAATATGCAAACCGGTCGAGTTCGTGCAACCGGCAGCCTCGAAATTCGGCGAGTGTTAAGCGCCTTTCACACTCTTGCGACCGAGTACGACCGAGAGAGACCAGACCGGTTTTTAGGATGGGATGCGCTACAGCGGAGCTGGTCCTAAGAGATCGCAAGAGGCTTAAAAACCGGTCTGGTCTCTCTCGGTCATGCTCGGTTTCACTCGGTCGCAAGAGTGTGAACGGGCCTTTATTGTATTTTATCAGATTTATTCGAAAACGCAGAAGCTACATTGGCGATATTTATCTGGGACCATTTTTTACGGGACCATTTGTTCCGGAATTATTGGTTCGGAGACCATTTATTCCGGGACCATTGGTTCCGGGACCATTTGTTCCGTTTCCCTTCTGGGTGGGTCTAGGACTTTTCAGTGTAGGGCGTTTCGGTGTAGGACGTTTCGATGCACGGACTTTTCGGCATACGGACGTTTCGGTGCACGGACTTTTTGGTGTGAGACTTTTTCGGTGCGCGGACATTTTGGTGCACGGACTTTTCGGTGCACAAACATTTCGGTGGATGGCCAATCAAAATCACGAGTCTTTTTAGTTTTCTCTAAACGTAAGAAGCACGGTTTTAGCTAGAAATTTATTTTTCGCACTTTTTTATTTTTTAGGCTTGGTCATCTATTTACGGCCACTTACTGATATGTCACCTAAGTTACTTTGTTAGGCGCAGTACCATCGTGCGTGAGGATTGGAGAGGTTGGACGTTATGGTTCGTTTGTCGGTGTCTCTTTTCCAACGTACGGACTAGTCGCATCACATGTCTCGGGTAATTTTCAACAATCTCAATCTTCTTGCTGTTAGGGCCTTTCCTACAAAGATTACCAATAATTAAGCCCACACCTTTAGAGAAAGCGCAGATAACGTCTGTATTGACCCAACGCGAAAACACGATGGGTTCCGCCTAGTGCGTACGTTGGAAAAGAGACACCGTCCATCCGCAGGGTGGTGCTGCACCTTACGAAGTCATTTAGGTCGTATATGAGTAAGAGCCCGTAAATGAATGTCCAAGTCTAAAAAATTACAAAGTGCAAAAAAAAACTTCTACCTAAAGTGGCGCTTGAAAAAAAAACAAAGAACCTTTGCGATTTTGAATTATTGTGCACCGAAATGTCCGTGCACCGAAAAGTCCGTGCACCGAAATGTCCGCGCACCGAAAAGTCCCACACCAAAAGTCCGTGACCCGAAAAGTCCGTGCACCAAAATGTCCATGCACCCAAGAGTCCGAGAACCGAAAAGGCCGTGCACCGGAAAGACCGCACCGAAGCGCCCTACACCGAAATGTCCGGGTCTTTTTCTGGGTAATATACCACACAGCATCATTAATTTACAAGTTTCGTGTTCGTGGTGAAGCTTTCAAAACAATTTCACAAGTGACTACCTTAGTCTTCACAAATACAAAGTTACACATCTATAAAGCACTGTTATGCCCCAAAACTCGGTACAAAAAAATTCGATGAAACGGCGTTCGGTGAAATGTCCGCTACCCGTACAAAAGACACTTCAGCAAGGACACAAAGTGACAGTCCACCCTTTCTGTATTCCCGCTTTCAGGGATGTTCTGCATAGAGATTAGAGGGCGTGAACTACCGTGACCTAGATTCAGCTCCGACGACATATCTTTTGTATTAACTGTGGCTTATTTTATGCCCCCAAGTTCTTTCTGCTTCCTACTGGCGTCTATTATTTTCTCGAGTTCCCACAGGAGGCACCTCATCCGAGAAAAAAAATATACTAAAGCCAACTCAAAATATCCTGAAGGATTTGATGTCCCCTGATAACGCGCTGTACCGGATACAACAGAAAGGCTTTTCCGGAAACGTGGGAGTTTCTTAAAGCACAATGAGCCATAACAAAAGACAACTGATTTGGGACAATGAATGCTCCTAACAAGGCCAAGATCAATGCGGAGGAGCAGCCCCTGTTTCCGTTGCTATCTGAGCTTGACATCGCGCTCCAGACACTGCCCATGTCGAATGCCGCCGTGTAGAGAGATTATTCAGTCACGCGTCCCTCAAAAAGTCAGGCGTAAGGAAGAACATGTCCCTTCCAACTCTTCGAAATATCCTCTATGTAAAGTTTGCTTTCCTTGGGAAGAACGAGTGCTGTAAGGACATCAACCCTACTGAAGAAGGTTTTGCCCGTTTTAACAAAGAAATCATGTATGCGGCGAGTAAGCCGGGCACGAGTGAGTGCTTCGTAACTATGTGACCGTAAACGCGTGTGGAATATTTTTGTAATTTTGTGTTTGAAATAAAACGTTCAGTACATTTCAAATTGTCGTAGATCTTGCAAGCTGCTCCTAAACCCCAGATATGCAGACGCAGTGCCTTCGGATGAGCTCGCACATTCCAGCGCACAATATTTTGGGCCATGCAGAATATGGCTATTTTGGGCTACATAAATCTCTGGCATTTGTCAACTTTTGGGTTATACCGTCTGAAATTTGGCGGGTTGAGCCAGAGACTACCTGGCAACCCTGTTTTGAACCCTTGAGTTGGGCTTAGTTCTCTGCCGTTCAAACCACCAGTAGCCTCAGCGGACATCTATCGGAAGAGCACTTCGGTGTACAACTGACGACCCGTGCTCCGTGCGTTTTTGAACTTCATAAAGAAACGGCACGTAAACGTGCGTTTACATTTATCAGATGGTCTACCTATGTTTTTAGGAGTGTCCTGGTGTTTTTTATTACAATATAATTTATGTTATTACAAAAAGTTTAATCCTATTTTTCACCAACGTCTTAGCCAAGGCTCGACGTGTTCAGAGCCGGAGGAAAACGAATGTACAAATTCTATTTATCATATAACTGTCACGGGATGTAGCTAGTAACTACACTGTCTCCCTAATTTGTGTACAACCGGCTGGTATAGTTAGATGTACATAAATCGATTCTTATTCCAGGTCTGGTCAGTGGTTTTACGATTCCCACAGCTTCCCGATCACGATAGTTTCAAGCATAGGCTTAAAAGGTGCTTTGTTTTTTCGCCAGGGTTAAAAGCACTTTAACCGCTTCACTGGAGAAGCATGATGCAGTGTATCAAACAATCGTGAAGAACAATACGACTTTCCCAGTCTATTCCTCAGTTGAAAGGGTGTTCAGCGTGGCAGTCGACATCTTCCAGAAGAATCCAGGCAAGACGTCAGACGAGGCTTTTGAGAGTCAGCTGTCACTCAAGATAATCAGTCAATAAAGCGTTTCTGGCGGCAACAATGAACGCTTGAATAACACTATTTCCTTTTGTTTCTTACTCAAGAAGAGCCATGTCGGAAGTAACACCACAAAAGTAAGGGATTACTTTTGAGGGTAACGGTCACTTACTTTTATTGGAGGGTAATTGTAACAGTAACTGATTACAATTTAGCGTTCAGTAATTGTAAATGTAATTCCTTACTTTTTTTAGTAACGTGTTCAAGCCTGGCGTGGACGGTAGTTGCGATGCTCGACGTCTATACTGAAAATGTCAAGCATAATCGGACCATATGAATCAAGCATAATAGGTCGGCCGTGAACACCGGTAACAATGATAGACACACCATTCTATCCACTGCCTAAATCGAGCCTAGTTTCTAAACATAATTGCAAATTTAAAATTATTTAGAAGCCTGCACTTCAAATGGAAATTACCGCGTCAGCGTGTGGTCTACGGACCGTTGTCGTTTGGACGTGCAGACGAAAGTTTGAAAAAGCAGTCGACAGTTTGAACGATAACACGGCCGTTTGAACGTGAAGACGCACTGAACGTGGTACGCGGGTGGTCCGGACAACTTGGCGGTTTTGCGGCGTTCATGTTGGAATAAAATAAATAAATCTGACAACTACGATTTTCCGCGAATTTAACTAAAGGTGCTTCCCGCACATGCAATCGTGGTCCGAAGGCGTCTGGTTTTCCCTTTTCAAGGCACCTATTCACGTCCTCGGACGAACCGGACATGCAGAAAACACATGAAAACTTATCTAGACGCCTTTCCCCAGTCGTGGTGTTTTGGCGAGAGGGCAGGTTTTATTCTGGTTTCTCCCAGAACAACACAGCAATCAGCCCTCATGGCGACTTCCGCTCCCACGCCAGACCGCATCTGACGAAAGATAAGCTCGGAAAACACGGTGTTGCGCCTTGAGAGCGCTCGTCGGGGAAAGGAACAGGACGACCCAGCTCTGGTGAACGATTTACTTCAACTTCTTTCTTTTCTCTCTAACCGCCCCATGCCTGCGCGCGAGGAAGGATCGTTTTAATCTTAATTTTCAACACCCTCCCCCCAAATGAGCAAGCCGCTCATTTGATTACGAGGTCTCCAGTGGGTAGAGCAGCTGCATCGGTCTTCGTGTGGATGTACCTGAGGGCAACCTGATGGCGCATGCTCGCACGTGCCTGTCTCTACAGAGAAAGACCTCGGTGACGCGGACGATTCTCCACAGGTGGCCTGTGGTGCGGTCATAGCGCAGCAAAACCACGTCCCCAACTTTCGGTGGGCAGCTGCCAGCGGGTCGGGCGAGATGTGCTGAGCAATGCTCTTGGAGATCTTGTGTCCCACGTCTCCAGGATTGGTCCACGACGCGCTGCTGCTACATCCAGCGCCGGGAAAGGGTTCGCTTAGACGACGCCTGGGCGGCTCGACCTCGGGCAGTGTGGTCAGTCTTCTCCCGATTAGAAATTGTGCTAACGTCAAGACTGCTGGCTCGCCAGCATCTGCTTGAGAGTATGTCAAGGGCCGCGAGTTTTACTGTAGCCTCAACATCAATCAAGATAGTCGTCAGCTCCTCGAACGATAGGCTCTCTCGTCCAAGTATCTTTCGGATGCAGACCTTTACCGAAGGCACCAGTCGTTCCCACCATGCCGCTCTCTCCACAATGAACTTCCACGTGATTATTGGAGCGCTGCAGTAATCCTGCGACACTGGACTGCGCATTATTTCCCACAAAGTACCCAAGTCTCTCGCTGCCATCTTGAACGTAAGGGCATTATCATTGTAAATCGTGCTCGGGATTCCTCTACGAGCCACAAAACGCCGAAGGGCCAGAAGAAAGTGTGTCGTGGCTACGGAAGAGACGAGCTCTTGGTGTGCAGCTCGAGTGGTTGGGCAAGTGGAAAGGGCAATGTAAGAATTTACGTCGTCAGCGTCGGTCTTGACAAACAAAGAACCCGCAAAATCGACTCCTACGACTTGGAAGGTGTGACCCTCGTGGACTCTGTTCTGCGGTGGCGGTGCGACTAGTGCACAGGCTGGCTGTGCAGAAAAGCGTCGGCATACTCGACACTGTCCGATCACCGCCTTTACCGTCCTCCGGGCGCTGAATAGCCAAAACTTCTCACGTAACTCCATCATCATTGCTTGAACGCCTCCATGCAAGGTGCGCTGATGGGCCGAGGCGGCAACCAGCTTGCTCAGGTGATGATCTTTTGGTAGAATACTATAATGCCTCGCACCCTCCGGAAGTAAGGCATGCTGCAGTCGGCTACGGATCCGCATAAAGCCAGCTACGTCAATGAAAGGTTGCATATCTATTATCTTTGATCTCGCCGAGATGTCTTGACTTCGAGACAGAGCACAAATCTCGGCGTCAAAGCATTTATGCTGGGCATGTTTGATCCACAAGTGCTCTGCGTCTCGAATGTCCGCTGCCGACAAAGAGAGCTCCGTTGTCCCTCTCGGTGGTCGACAATTTTGGACGAAGCGCAGCACCCAAGCCGTGACCCACAGCATCCTCGTGTAGCTTCCGAAGTTCTCCAAAGTCAGACCTGCTGGCAGGAGTTCTGTGTTCATCTTCGGGCCCGTTTCCAGGTGGTCGTTCAGGGATCCAGTGTTTGGTCTGTGAGCTGAGGCGTCGAAGACGACTCGAAGCTTCGTTGTCGCTGACTCCGCACGAACCACCGCTCGATGGGCCATGTAGGAGACGGGTTCGCTGTTCTGGGCGTCCTCCTGGACTCTTTCTGCTTGCCCGTCATCTATATAGCGTGGGATTGCCTCGTCGGACTTTGTGACGGTGCTATCCCGCTTCAGTCGTCTGATCAAGCTGTGTAGTCTTGTGTGTGCTACATCACAGTCGTTCCCCAGGATTGATGAGGTATGCTTCCAGGGGAGAGCGACTTGATAGCGCCCTCCTTTCATCGGGATGTTTTCGTTGAAGTGTCCCATTGCGTTCTTATGATCCCGCAGTGGAGTCGTTGGCTCATCCACGATGCCAAGGCTGTCTAAATCCCAAACTTTTCGCAAAGCGGTGGAGTCGTCTTCGTGATTAACGCTGAGAACACAGACAACCGCATTCATGGAGCATGATAGCGCCTGCGCAGCGCTGGTGGGCCCTTGGAAAGTCCATCCCAGCACAGTTGAAATGGCCACCAGCTCGGTGGAAATTTCAGCGCGTCGAATCTCTCCCGTGAGAAGTCGCCACATCTGGTCAGCGCCTATTAGGAGGCTTATACCAGCTTCTGATTTCACTGAGGGGAACATCAACTCGTCCGCGAGCTCGCCTGAGATGGTTCGTATGAACGAGTGATCGACCGGTGTTTCTGTAAGCTCCTTACATATGAACGGGACAACCACGGCTTCCAATGTATGGCTCGCCGTAGCGTACTGGCTTCGCAGATGGAGGCGCACAACCTTTAATCGTTGGCTGGGATTGTTTGTTTCTCTGCTTGAGAAGGTGTTGAATTTCAGGTCGAGGTACCCTATAGTTTCCAGTTGAAGCCTTGTTGCCACATCCTCTCGGATGAACGTTTTTTGGCTTCCACCGTCTATGATGCCGCGAATGTAAGCAGACTTCTTGTTAGTCACAATCCAGCCCCTGAAAGTCTGCAGGAGAACGCTGTTGCCGCCAGGTGAAGATGTGGAACCCGCCGTTAAGACGTCGGTAGTTTCTCCGCTCTCGGCCGGAGCTCCACGACGAAGTGATTGTGGCCGCCACTCTGGGTTGCACATAGAGACGGCGTGTCTCCCGCTACAGGTGGTACATCGAGCCTTGCTGTGACAGTCCTTAGAGCGATGGCCTCTTTTCGTGCATCGGAAACATCGGCTATCCTGTGCAAGCCGCCGTTTCTTTTCATCTAAGGAGCTCCCGGAAGAACATGTGCTGGCACCATGATCCTCCTTTCCACAAAAGAAGCAAGCGTCATCTATACGACTTGAGTTTTGCAGAACCATTGTTGAAGGAATCGAGATAGTCTGTCGAGGTCTAGAAGCTAATGGTGACAGATTCGCCGATGGACGCTCGTCACGTGAAGATCGCTCGCGGCTCTCGATTTCCACCCGTAGAAATTGTAGCAGCTTAGCCAGCTCTTCTCTCGTATTCCTCGATGTATCAATCATAGCCTCACAACGTGTCGTACCACTGGAAGTGGCTGCACTCTGTTCGGTGGGGGTAGGAGGAGCCAGTTGTGGCATATAGCTCTTGATGCGGTAGTACTCCACTACGATGTGTGATGGCAAGCTGGTCAGAAGTATATCAACCAGCATAGCTGCGTATGTATCACTCGAAACACCCAGGGAACGCAAGCCACGGATGTTTGTTTGCACGTGATCGTAGACGTTCCGTAGTCCCTGTACGTCGCGCTCAGATTTCACAGCTGGTAGCTTACGCAGTCTTCCCAGATATTCGCGTTCGATTCGTTGTTTATCCCCAAAACGCTCGGTCAGCATCTCTACCGCATCTTGGTAACATGCTGCGGTGGCTTGTAGTCCAGAGATCATACTGGCTGCTGGTCCAGCGAGAAGAGAGCGCAAGTACTGGAACTTTTCCGGCTCAGAAAGACTTGTGTTTCGGTGTACCGCGACGTCGAATTGTTCCCAAAAGGGTTGCCATTGTGTAAGCTCACCTTGGAACTGCAGCAGTTGTAGTTTAGGGAGCTTCACTCCAGTCATGTGTGAGCTGCTGCCTCTGTCGCCTCCGGAGCGTGGCGGTTGCGGTGTCGTCTGGGCTCGCACCTCGCTGACGATCCTTGCGACCTCGTCCTCGAAGTCAGCCACGGTGTTGTAGTCCTCTTCCAAGTCGCTGTCGTCGATGAGGGGCTCTATCTCCTCATTGACTTTCCGAAGCTCGTCGTTGCTAGCAAGCAGTCTGTCACGCAACATTTCAAGTCTCTTGGAATCCATGGGGTCCGATTGTAGCGCAGCTCGTATCTCATTTATGAGCTTGGTGTTCCGGCTGCGTCGAACCGCTCGTTTCTTCTTTAGTCGATCCATATTCACCAATGCGGCGTCCAACCTCGTTCAACTCCCGGGTTTCGGCACCAAATGTTGCGCCTTGAGAGCGCTCGTCGGGGAAAGGAACAGGACGACCCAGCTCTGGTGAACGATTTACTTCAACTTCTTTCTTTTCTCTCTAACCGCCCCATGCCTGCGCGCGAGGAAGGATCGTTTTAATCTTAATTTTCA
>JAZHYW010000475.1:0-39900 GCA_037355805.1 Ixodes ricinus
TCTAATCGGCCATTTTGGGGCCAGAACAGATACCGCCCCCGACACCCAACTTCCGGGCGGACGCGCCGCGGATTGCTACCGTGGTTAATATGCCGCCTAACTCGGGACGCGCTACCTGGAAATCCCCGCTGAGGCACGGTTGTATAAAAACAATATTAATTGTACTCGCAAAACTTGCAAACTAACCAGCATATTAAAAACAACACGCGCCCCCGGTTTTGTACTAATCTCCAATAAACGTTACTACAAAAAAGAGTTTTTTTCGATGGTTTTTACGCAAAACATGCTTTCTAAAAAGCTCGAAGCGACTACAGTTAAGACAAATGATACAGAGTGGCGCTGCAATCGCATTTAGCTTCCCGGTCTCGGTGGACGCCAGCGACCCAGGTTTCATCGGTGAGTTTCCCAACTGAGAGTTCTAGTAACGTTGGCTTTGGCTAATGCATAGAGACGCCATTTTAGCGCCCAAGTCACGCACCGAGTGCGCGAGAGCGTCACGCGCTGGCAGATTCAGTGCAACAGTGGATGTCTTTCACCCGGAGACAGGACAGACATGTGGCGCACCCTAAAGAACAGCTTGATGCATCCCCCGCCGCGCGCCGCCCGGAACGCCACGCGAAAGCCCGAAAGCGCTACAGGTGTCAGGTGCCGATGCCCGGACGCCCGCAGTGAGCGAGCCAGAGATGTCAGAACAACAAGTGCGAGGCTGCGGGTCCACCACAGCTACTTTTGTGCGCAGTCCCACTGTGCGTCGGTACACATGCCCGACGTGGTCCAAAATGTAATCGGGCGCCATGAAATGCATTCTGCCATTTCAGACTCCGCCACGTACGCGAAAATATTGTAGTCGTTTTAGGGACGAAGCCCCTTAGGGGCTAGCACATGTCCGTCGGTCCCTCCGTCCGTCCATCTGTCCATCTGTCTGGGCGGCCCAGTGCTCTAAGTGCCTCCTGTTCGTGAGCTCACGTGCTCACGAGCACGTGAGGCACGTGCTCACGAGCACGTGTAGGGCAAAAAAACAAAAGATGAAAAAAAAAAAAGAAAAAAAAAAGATGAAAAAAATGAGGAAAACAAATATGTTTGCGCAGTCGACAGGATTCGAACCTGTGCGGGGAGACCCCAATGGATTTCTACTCCATCGCCTTAAAGGGGGGGCACTCAAAATTTTCTTCTGCGTGGCAGAAGATTTCCCCTCTTTTCTTTGTTTCCTCCTCCACTTTCCTCCTCGCTTTTTTACGGCCTTCTGACGCGAGTGCCAACGGGCTTACCGGCCCCCCGACAAAACTTGCAACCTTCAAGGCTTCTTGCTTCAATCCCAAACATCAGGGATTAGTTAGCAGGCTGGATATGAGCTCGGAAGGATTCCGCTCACCTCGCTTTTCTCCTTTTTTTTTTTTACTTTTTTTGCATGGCTACATACGCTACAACACCATTGTTTATCTCGAGTGAACGTAACTTGAACATTATAGCAGAAGGGAAAAAAGAAGGGATTTTTATCTGGAGCTTTTGCCTTACCAGATAGTTGAAAATTGGTCGTCCTAACAACAGCACACTGGAAGAGCGATTGTATCACTATTTCGTTTTTGTTTCAAAAATAATAACGATTAAATACAAGTAAAAATATTGCAGTAAGAGTGGCGAAGCATGTAAAATTAGTTGCATTTTGGACAATATAGTCATGTATCGAAATAAATTACAGTCTTACCATTTCTGGCGCAGAATAAATATGTCCATACTACAGGTGTTTCTTCATAATGGCCGCCACGTTGAAGCAAATAAGAAGAGTAAAAAACAAACTTCCATAAAAAGTGAGACGGCTTATGGTATATTTAATGTATCTTCAGCCTTAAAAATTTCTTCGTGGCCAAACGCATTTAGTTTTGTCAAAAAACGTAACTGAAAACTAGACAGCCGACAAATATATCTTGGGTATCAGCAAAGAGAGTGGGAAACATTTGAGAGATTGAACCGCAAAATCACAATTTTCTTCGCGTAAAATGGTAGTGTAACTAGTAATAGTAGCATATTATGCCATCTATTAAATAACAACAAGTATTAATAGAAGTTTTCATTTCTTTGTTCCCACTTGTTCGCAAATTAAGAAATGGAATGCCCAGATAGCCTCTGCAGCTCCCCTTGCATAATTTAAATTGTCAGGGTGGGCGAAGGCCAGCGACCACATCCAAAAACCCCAGGTGTTCAGAAGGTGTACTACCGCAATTTTGGGCTGCTTGGCTAATTTAGGCGTCTATCATTGTCCGGCCTACTTAGAAAGAAGCGGAACAGCGGCCAGCTCAACGTCATCACGTTTACAATCTCTTTGAAGCGAAATTAGAGCTCAGCCACTTTACGCCAATGGTAAAACCAACTTTATGTTGTTAGCAAGTTGCCCGGCGAGAGTTGCTGCATAATTATGTGCAATAAATTAAATGTTTAGGACTAATTACCCAACTTTTTAAATGTATTAAGAACTGAAATCTCAATTGAAAGAATTAGAGCTCCTGAGAAACACTCTAATTAGCTGTTTGCAACATGATATGGCTCGCGTGGCTTTCTTCTGTCCAGTACGTTTATAAAACATGACTAAATACCGTGATAAAGCGCCTGCCCCATCATAAACTCTCTATTTCGAATGTCCTAAATTAGTTTTTATAGGCAGAAAAAAAAGAATGCGAAGACGCTTGCTCCAGGCATTATTTATTTCAGAAAAGAACTGCCCCCTGTTTTATATACGAGCGTTTTTTTTTTCACCAACTAGTTATCAGAAAAACGTAAATTAACGCAATTATGTTCCTGTGAATGTGAGCTATACCGCCAGGCGAAGATTAAGTTCAAAAAGAAAACAACAAAAACCGACTGATTTCCTAACCTTGCTAATCAACTTTAAATTACAAAAGAAACGGCATGTTTATTTAGAAAGTTGTTGGGCATAATCCGTAAGCCACCAAATTGTCCAGTGAAAGAAGCCAGCGCAATCGCGGTTTGTGTAGGTGAAGCTATTCACAGGGCAGGTGAGGATTAGGTTCAAGAAGGAACGCAACTAGAAACCGACTGGTTGCCTAAAATTCGATAATTAGCCTTTTAATCAGAAAATAGAACGGCATAGTGTATTTAGAAACGTTGTTCGGCCATAATCGAAAGCCACCAAACCAATGCGCGTACACTAGCGTATACGGCGTCCTGATTAGGCGTCCTCCTCATTTGGGCGCGAAAATATAGTTGGCGTCCTCATCATTTGCAGAAGAAAATATAGTTCTGATTTAATGTCGCCACCATCTCGGCGCGGCACAGCGCAAACGCCATGAAGCCAAAGCGATAAATCATGCGCATCAGCTGTGACAACGCACACTGTAGAAGGGCGAGGAGCGCGGCGGCCGAAAAAGATTGCGGCAGCACACGGATCCGCGTCCAAATTTGGTTTTTTAGGACGCCGTGATCTACTGCACGTGGGTGCAGCTCTTTAAAAAACTGGATGATTCGGTGTGTTTTTGATGACTACAGAGTAAGGCACAAGCTGCAATTGCGCCAACCTCTGACGTCTTTTTTTAGAAACATGTCTAGTCGTCAAAAAAACTACCCTGTAGCAAAACACGATTGTAGGCAGTTTTTTACGGCTGACGACATCATTACGGCACGGAAGGAGAGGTTGACCATAGATAATACACAGCCACTGTTTTTTTATCGTACGAGAATGAGCAAATATTTGATACCAACAGTAGATTTATCATTCACCGAATCTCGGCTTGTTTACTTGATTCAATGACTACTTCTTTGACCAGAACCAGTTATTTGTGCTCTCTCAACAGCCAGAATCGTCTTCCAAGCCAATGTGCTAAAAAAGCCGATCCAACTCGTGGCGAAGAGCAAGTACCAAGCCTCGCTCAAAACAGCTCCTTGGCTGGTTCAGCTCCTTTCGGCGGGCGTAGCGGGCTGGCTTTCTGGGACAATCTTTTCAAAATCCCTTCAAGCTTTTAATTCCCCCACCCCGAACTTGTCCAAAAAAAAAAAATCAGGCAGCCAATAAAAAAAAAAATCTAAAAATGGCAAAGAGGAAACGAGAGGCGATTCTCTCACAGTGGCGAGTGTGGGTGCGAGGGTCGGGTTCCTTCTCTCTGCTTGCGGGCCGGCTTTAACCACTCGGCCACGCATCGCGGGACGAGTAGGGGGGCTCTGAGATGATGTAGTAACTCAAGAGCTGGGGATGTCATGGATGAAACGTTGCATGTAGCCGCTCAACGTCTATACAGGAGAAGGCGCTGCGGTCAAATGCGTATATAATCGCATTAAACTTTGCATGCATTGGCTTAACGTTTATAGACGAGAGGGCGCTGCGGTCAAATGCTCAAACGCGTATATAACCACGTTCTATACCACACATTCTCTTTTCTGACATGGATGAAAACGAACGAAAGGCCCGCATGCTGCGGCTCAGCGTCTACGCAGACAAGCATCACCAGAGCTTCGCCCAAACCAACATCATTCACCACGTGGAGATGCGGTCAATTTTTTTATCACTTGGCGAAAATCATTTTTGCAATCAAAACTATGCTTGTCGGAACGGTTTGCACTATATTTTGTCTCAAAAACCACCTCGGTAGCTCTTAAAGGACACATGCAAAGAAAAAATAAACATTTCTTTTTAAACAGCTTAAATGAAAAAAGGACATCATAAACCGATTTTTACAACGAAGAAAAAAAAATTTAGAGTCTGTCAGCTATCAGTTGCAGCGAGTGTAAGGTGAGGTAAATTTGCGGGTTTACATGCCGAACCAGCGAATGGCATCTGGCATGCCCCAGTGGGAGACAGGGTTAATTTAGACCACCTGGCAATTTTTGACGGGCAACCCACCCCCAATCTGAGTTACATAGTGCCTTTTTGCAATAAGCATCGGTCAAGTTGCGAGCATCTCGGCCAATATTCAAACCCGCCGACTGGGGATCCATACGCTAGCGCTTTGCATCTGAGCCACCTAGGCGGCTAGTGCGGCAAGTGTGAAATGCTGTAACCAAAGAATGAGCCGTTAAACACTTGTATTGTCCTCTCATGGCATATTCTGTTTTTCGCAGGAAATCCAGCTTTCACCAGAGGAGGCGAGAGACCTGGAGCGTAATACCAGGCAGCAGCGACACAGTCAGCGCTGGAAAAAAGCACGGCTGAACAGACTAACTGCATCGCGTTTTGGATGTGTCATCACACGCAAAGAGTGGACGGAAAAGGGCCTCAAGAACCTAATTGAGCCAAAGGACCTGACACGCGTTCGTGCTGTTCAGTACGGGATAAGAAACGAAAGCATGGCCAAGGATCGGTATGCTGCTGTGATGAAGAACTATGGACACAATGTGTCAATTCAGCACAACGGCCTATTTGTAGATCCATCATGCCCCTGGCTAGGTGCAACGCCCGACGGACTAGTCTATGACCCAGAAGAGCTGTCGTACGGTATTCTAGAAGTCAAGTGCCCACATTCTCTCAAAGACAGTGAGCCAGACTATGCAAAGAAACAAAAGTTTTCTCTAGTTTTTGGAGAGAATGACAAGCCACAGCTAGACAGAGACCACGATCACTATGCCCAGGTTGTGGGGCAGATGGCTTTGACTGGCTGCTTGTGGGGTGACTACGTTGCTTGCTCGGAGAAATGGATCGGCGTGGACCGCATT
Organism: Ixodes ricinus; assembly: GCA_037355805.1. Taxonomy (NCBI): domain Eukaryota; kingdom Metazoa; phylum Arthropoda; class Arachnida; order Ixodida; family Ixodidae; genus Ixodes; species Ixodes ricinus. Next base: position 5,659 of record JAZHYW010000475.1, read on the forward strand.
CGATTTGATCAAAATGAATGGCTCGAAATGCGCAAGAAGCTGGACAGCTTTTTCTTTGCATACAACCTTCCCTATCTTGTCAGGAGGCAGGACACGTGCTAGTGTCTAAAACAAAAGGCAATGAATGAAAGCCACTTGGAGAGTGGAAATGCTTCCCTCACGTTCCTAAATAGCACACTTGACCAACGCAAGCTGGAACCATACCTGGCCCAAGCTTGCGCCGGTCAAGTGTGGTACTCGGGTTATGTACACATTGCGACATTGTTAGAGCAAACACAACATAACTGCATTTTCTCATTTACTTCGAACGAGTATTAGTGGGGCGCAAAGTTTTATCGCCTGCATTATAGCCCTAAATGAGTCCTTTCCATTAAATAAATACTTATTACACCGTTTCGATTTCAAAAGAAAAACAAACAAGAAATGTGATGGCTTGTTTGCACTAACAACGTCGCACTCTGTACGGCACCATACATTTCAGCACTATCATTATGGACTGTAAAGGCGTCCTGGTGTTGCCGTGTAGGTGGAACCTTCCGGATTGCTGTGTTTGCAGTAGTTATTGCTTTCCAACGTTCATTTCTAGGCTGTCTAGTGAGAGGTGTTCATGCTAAAGATGTTGAGTTACATACATTTCTGGATCTGCATGTTGGTGATATTTTCTAGTCGCAGCTAGTGCTGTAATAAGCAGACACTACTGCTGAACTGAAACTGACATCTTGTACTAAATTTTATTTTCACATTCAATATGTAACTGACAGATAAAGAAGAATCAGGACCGCCATATTTATCTCTACTTTAAACACCGGTTCATTCGCACAGATTTCTTTTCATTTTAGAGTTTGTAATAGGTTTGCAATGTTCTAACGTTATTTGTGTGACTGCTTGTGTGAATAAACCATGTCTGCCTTATGCCAGTTTCAAGAACCCTGTCTCAAAAGAAAGTGTTACTGTAGATTCTAGACCAACTCGTTTGTAATAATTGGGGGTTGTGTGGATATTTATACAGCGAGTCGCTGGTCAGCCATTTTAAAGTTGCGACGAGTCACTCGCTGTAGATGAGCAATTTAGCCAGTGCAGTACAACCGCTAGCCTGGGGTCTTTAACGTGCACCACGCAGTAGTGATACACGACCGCACGCCAGTACGATGCTCATCCAGATCGAAACGGGCAGGGGTGGGGATTGAAACTCGTTTGTAAATAAACCCGTTTGCTCACAGCAGCTGTAGGCACCGCGCACGTGCAAGGTCTGTTTACGAACGAACTACGCATATATGCATGCTCCGTTGCAAAGCCAGTGTCGCCGAATTGATTTGACGTCAGAGACCTGGTGGGAATAAAAAAGATGGGCAATACAAAAATTTCAAAATTTATGCAGTTTTAATATCTTGTCAAACTTTGGCACAGCATGCTATCGCACTACTCTGGATTTTTGCTGCGAGTGAGAAATAGGGGTGATACTATGTCACACAACAAGAAAGTTATTATGTGAAAGCCCACAGGCTAATACATGTATGGCCTTCATACTTGTCACTACTCGCTGCAGTCCACTGTTGCAGGTATGCTACCCAAATGCTGAATAAGCGAGCACTGAAAATTGCTGAGGATTGCTGCCACAGTCCAAATCTGGTTAATCAGTGGAGCCAAGGTAAGAGGTATGGGCCGATCAAAAATGTGATACGCCTTTATCCTTTGTATTCTTCGCTCCACATGTATTCGCAGTGAGGCAATCTCTTTGGTTTCTTCGACTTGACTGGGCGAGAATATGCGGCCCTTCAAAAATGGGGGCAAGTTCAGCTTCACACCTCTTTTTTCCAAAAGGTCGTGAATGCGAAACCCTTTATCCGCCATTACGGCGTCACCAGCATCAAACTCTAAGTCTAGAAATCCACTCCTTATTACACATTCTCTGTCTGAACTTGAGCCTGTAAAAAGCTCCGAAACAAAAGCTACAAGCCCGTTCGGAGAGACACCAATAAGGCCCTTAAATGTGTTTGTGGACTTATATGACGAATAGGTAGATGACTGGAGAGACAAAGAAGAAGGCACCTCACACTTAATTTCAGTAGCATCCAAAATTACTCGTGTAGACGCATACTTTTCAACAAATTCTGGTGGCATGGTCGCATCAACTGTTTCCCTAGGCGCCCACAGAGGCAACACGCTCAGTTTGGCATACAGAAAGTTTATCCATGATTTGCAAATTCTTGAGACTGTTGATTGTGCGATAAAAAATCTATGAGCTAAATCTGCCTCAAATAGACCAAGGCGTAGCCGAACAAGAACTAAGAATAGTTCGTTTTCGGTGCTCAGCTTTCGTTTACGCCCCTTCAATGATCCTGTTCCGCTGCTGCTCTCTGCACGTAAAACGTTGCAGCCACCATCCCCGGGGTTGATGTAGAGAAGCAATTCAACGAAGTGTTTGTAGCTTGGAAGGCCGGTATAGAACATAACGTCTTCATCACTGTCCTTGAATCGTTGGATGGTAAATGGAGCAGCCTCTTCTTTTTGTTCAGCAAGTTGGCAATCAAGAGAGATCTTCTCTGCTTGCAGTTCCCGAATTGTTTCTCTTGCCATTTCCAACTGATGTCTGAGAAGTCCACACTCATCCCGAAGCCTTCCGATTTCTTTGTTCAAGCCTTCAATGATGCTTGCCAGACGTGCACTGTCTGTTGCGGGTAATGTGCTGTGGTCAGTAGGCTCCAGTGGGTTTTCAGCTGCAGCCTGCACTTCATTTGTGCAACACACAGCTGGATCATCCTGCATAGTGTTGTCTATTTGTTGGGATCTTGGCGCTGGTTTATCAGCCCTTAGCTGAGGCGGTGCACGCTTTTTTGGAGGCTTTCGCACTGTTTTCTCTTTGGAAAAGGAAAAAATGGATGGCACTGCTGTATCACGAAGGAGCTTTCGGCCACTCACAACACTGGGTATGTAGTCACTTTCACGAAAGTGTTTCGAGCACAGCTTCGTCCACTTGCTTACTTGAAACTCGGGGCCTTCATCCCTTCTGATTGCGACAATCCATTTTTTGTAGACCATGGAATCTTTAGGGAAGCGATGGAAGGATACCTAAAAGAAAAAAGCAGAAGTTTAATGAAATATTTCAGGCAGGGCTCACTTTCACTCTGGCTCACAAATAGCCAAGCATAGTTGCGAATCACCAGCAGCGTTCGTGAATGAATGTGCGCAAATGCCATCGCAAATGTGTTGAAGTACCCCCACAGGCAACGTGAGCTGAAACACCTGGTTCGGCCTTAGTCTACGTATGCGGTTTCTACAAGCTCCATGATTTCTCAATTTGTCGAATAGTTCAATGTATAGTGTCTTAACTATGCATTTCATATCTAGTTGGAACCACAGCTGTATAAAAAACTGGCAGGTAGGCAAAAGAAGCACGAAGGGCTGTTTCAGCTCATGTCCACGATTGCAGAGTCGGGTACGGTCTGTACGCGATCGCACGGTTCGGCCGGTTCCTCGGTGGCCAAGGGCCCACGGCACACATCTATGTCTCTATGCCGGGGCAATAAACAGCAAGGAACCGCGACACGTTCCCCTCGCCCAGCTTAATCCTTCCGCGTCGGCCTGTGTGACCGCCTCCAAATCGCTCCTGCCACCGAACTTACATAGTAGTAGTTTTCATATGCAGAACACGATAATTTAAAATCTGTATTGTCCCCCACTACACTTTGCGAGTGTAGTTGCTTTGACAAAGCGAGGGCTGGTCTGTCGGAAACATCTAATCCAGCCGCAACGTCGCCCGGCACGGAGAAAACATCGACTACTTTTGATGGCCTTTCATTGCAGTAAAAAGCCGCTACTCCGCCTGTGCGTTCATCCAGTTAGGCAGACTCCACGTTACCGTGCAAATACAACGCCCCGCGCACCGAACAAGACCCTCGATCAGCGTGCTTGCAAACACTCGGTCCGGACGAGAGCAGTATGAAGCGACTTCACGCACCGCTTCTTCGGCACTTTCCGTCTGCTTCATTTACCACTAAGAAAGCAAACTTTGTGTCACATACCTTATTTCCATTGCTGTCCTTGATTCCGCGCTGTTTGCACAACGGCGCGCAGCAGTGTACAGGCATTTCACCGGTAACGAACGGAACGGTCTCACAGCACGCAGAACAGACCGCCTCCGCTTCTCGCCAACATCAAAATGGCGGACGGGCTTCTTTTTGCGTTCACCAGATGGCGCAGCTAATTTCGCATAAGGCCTGTTACGGCGCTTCTACGAGGTGTTCGGCGCCGGGGAGCCGCCGCTGGTCACGTGGTAGGCCTGCGCGCTCGCCGCGCTGCGTCGCCGCCGCCGCACGCTGCGTTGTACGACGCCGCTTCAACGCGTTTCTCCACGCCGCCGTCGCCGCCGCGCCGCACTGGGGTTCGTCTGCTTCAGGGCGCCTCCGTCGTCATCTGATCAGCGCACAGGTCTATCACGTCTGCTTGCGCTTCTTCAGGAGTTTCCTTGGGGCTCTAAAAGTTACTTATCTCATCTTAGTTTTTGTTATACTTCAAGCAAAGATGAATAAGTTGCGCACACGGAGTGCCTCCAGGAAGCCTTCCGAAAGAGAGCCTGCAGGCACTTGCACGCGACAAACATGTGCCTGTCACGCGATTAAACAAGGGCCACTTTTTCCTCGGCGCGCCCGCAGGCGCTAACAACTACAAATTCGTATAGCGCCGTAAATATAGCTCTAAACATTTTTTTTTCTTCGTTGTAAAATTGTTTTATGATATCCTTTTTTCATCTAAGCTGTTTTTAAAAAGATTTTTTCCCTTTGCACGTGTCCTTTAAGCGGCAATGAGATTAAACAAAACATTAAATCGTCTCAGTTGTCTCTGAGCCAACGCGCTGGCCCATGAATCCATATTTTTCGGGTTTAAATATCGGCCGAGGTGCCCACAACCCGACGGAGGCCAATCTGAGAGTTGTCAGGTTCTACGTCAAAAGATGTCTAGTTAGTCAAAATAAAACCCGGAATATTTTTTTTATTGGGGCGTGTTAGTGGCTTCTGTCGGTTTGGCTTAGTAAACCCTAAAATCTGATATATTTGCTTTACCTATGAGTTCCGGAAGCGCAGTCAACGCTACGGGCCAGGTGAAGCCAACGAAGGCAAGCGCCAAGAGCGCGAGGTCAAGCCTGTCCCGTTCTCTATCCCGGGCAACATGCGGTCGGGCTACAATCAGAGCCACCCAAATCGAGGTACGCCTTCACACTCATTCGGCGTGAGGTCAAATGACGGTTGTCAGTTTATCTGACGTCATCTCAAATCACTGAAAACGCTTTTCCGTCCTCAACAAATGTTTAAACAGTTCGCGACAAAGCAAATTAATATTACGTGAGCTTACTGACACCGAACAACGCCTCGAAGCTAATGCTGATGAAGTCGCACTTTTGAATCAGGACGATCGTCAGTTGCGTTTGATTTGTTACTAACCGCCAAGATGGCGGCGCCCCCGACAATATCGGGGGAAAAAGTGCGGATTCTCTAAGGGTTGCTCATTCGGTTTAGCTCACAGGCTAAACCAAGTGCGGTGGGGGATCGTTGGCCGAGTGTGTTGTGGCACCGCCGATCAGAGCACGCGGAGAAATGCTCGAGCGCGAGCTCCGTTCAAAGCACGGAGATCACGCTGCAGAACCTGGAGGGACCATACTTTTCGTCTCACCTTAGCATGGACTATTGCTGGCCGCGCGTGCCAAAAGCCTTTCGAGCTAGTTGGTTTGGATGAAGGCTCTCGGCGGCTGCACGAGCGCTCGTGCAGAGAGTGCTCCAGTCAAGGCAAGTTGGAGCCAGCCGCTCGCGCTTGTACAGCCTTCGCAGTTAGTCCGTGCTGCTAAGCGTGAGATGAAGCATAAATCCCCTGGATGTGTTGTGCGTTGGTCTTTCAAATAACCTCAAAGGTGACAGTGCACGAGGCCCGTGTCGCGAGCGGCCTTGGAGGCAAACGGCGGCGCAGCACTAAAATGACTGGCCCTTGAAAGCGAATGGCGGCGGAGCACCCGGCTCGTGGCACGTGTCTCGCGCGTTTAAACAACAATGGTTGGCGGTACTTAGTAAAAGACGCCTTTATCGAGGGTTAGCAGGGACCCTGGGTTCAGACGCCCATCTGCATCCTACCGTCGCGATCATGTACCACATATACTGCGTAATGCACGTTAAAGACCCCGGGCTAAAAGTTGCACTGCACTTTTTATAACCTTCAACGGGCATCAATGTCGCCCTACGAAACTGCTGCTCTCTAAAAAACTAACGACTAATTTTGAATGCGCCGTTACATTGCATTCTTATTGTGTGTTCGTGTGTTCGCGTTCTTTTTTTTGTCTACATCTTTGATTATGCGGCTTTTACTTATGATGAAACAGACAATGGTTGTCGGATTTCTGGAAAAATATTAAATAACTAAAAAAATGGCACGTGAACGCAAAAAAGAAAAGAAAACAGACACACATAGGCGCACTTATTAAAAATAATTGAAATAATAGATTTGATTATAATTGTGTTTTCAAAGGTTTGAGCGCACCAAAAGTTATAAAAGCGAGCTCGATGCTTTGGATGGTGCGCTTGTTCACTGGAAGTGTAGTTCAGAGCAGTATGTTCGCACTTGTATGTTCCGCTTCGCTCGCAGGATAAAGCCAAATACTTTACTGGTCATGTATTTAGTGAAACCAGTTTTCGCGTGATTACACGCTTGTTTATCATTATTGTTTTCGTTTCCCACTGCGATTCAGTTCGTGCTCTTTTGTGTGCTATAGAGACCAAGGTAACCGAGGAGCATTCTATTTCGCGGATTGTAAAAAAGACCTCTGCAACTTGCCACGTGTGCTACAATCAATACAAAATATTCTAAGCTACACATGTGACCGCTTGCCTGAGTAAACCTTGTTGTTTGTCAAGAACCATTGCGATTGTAGGAAATCACGTGGGAAAAACTCGTTCTAAGCACGCGACCGATGGCACACAATGAATACTCATAATCGGCGCCGAGATGATTGGTAGCTGTCAGCAGGTCGAGTTTTTCTATCAACCCAGAGTTTGAATGTTTCCTTCTTTCTGTTGTAAGCAATAAGGAGATAAGTTACACCAAATCTGAGGGTAATAAAGTACTATCAACATTCAAACATAACTGCCTGAGCAGTATATGCGTACAAGCTTTAACTTTTGATGCACCCTTAACTTTCGATACGGTCAGCGCTAGTGTAAAATGTAGGGCTGTTTCATTCTGAATCAGCATACCATGTGCGCGCTTACACTATATTTTATACAACGTCAAACTCTACCCGTTTGCATCTTTTTTCATTTTTGCACACCACTACTTGCGGGCGTAAATCACCAAAGCAAGACTGGTACAGGATGCCACAAAAAATGTAGTTTCTTTTTACCGCAAAACTAAACTAAGCATCGCCGAACGCTCATTCTCCGCCGAAAGGTAGCGCTAGAAGTCACAACCAGATGCCAAAGTTTCATCCCGAACGGACACCTTATTCAAAAAGTTATAAATGATTTTCTGAAAATTTCAATGGGAAAATGGAGCCCATTTTTGCCCGTTTTCGGTTTCTGGTGTTATAGGCAACCCGCACGGCAGTTTGGCGCGACACGTTGCGCCATCTAGCGGCCGCAAAATAAAGAAACTGGGTAGGCCAGGCCTGCGGGGGCTGCGGGCGGGCGCATCCAGAAACCACGTGTGAACGTTGCGTTTCGGATCGGCGGGAGCTTTTTGGAACCGTTTTTCGTAAAAGTAAGTCCCAACTTCACGTCTCTATGACCTCACCGGGTTCCTGTAACATCTCGCCTACTCCTAGAGTTCCCCCCAAAAAATAAACGTTGCTACTGCTGCGTGAAAGACGGCCACAGTCGCGAAGGTGACTCAAGCGCCAAACTTCACCGCTTCCCTTCGAGATCTTGGGAAGCGACACGGCGACAGAAGTGGATTACTGCAGTGCGACGCATCAAGTAAGTGAATTTTACAGAAACTGTTTGGCGGGGAAGTGAACGAAAATATATGTGCAGGTTTGGAAAGTGGTCGGACGAACTCGTTTTGCAGACTCCTCGGCAAAATAACATATTTATACAAGTTCTATTACGAGTCGCTTTGACATCCACATAGGGAAATACGATAGGAACAATCGGGCCGATTGTTGCTTCGCTGTGACGTCGAGAATCGGGCGATCAGGTGTTCAAGCGAAAGGCCCGGCGGCCCGTTCCGGCACTCCTAACGCCGTTCGGCACGCGTGGTCGCAACCAAAACCTTCCAAACCTGCGAGTTTTCAAATAGTGGATTTTCGTAGCACAAAGTTTTGTTTGTTTCAGCAACCAAATTGAATGCTGAGTCTGGTAACAAATGTGACGGCGTGCAGAGAGCAGGATGCTAATGTAGTTCTTTAGAAAAAGCTCGTGCGAAGCGTAAATATCCTTCTTACACGTACACTTTGTTGCCTGTCGCCTTTTTACACTAGGCTTTGCAATGTGCGCACGGTTCTGTAGCATGCAGAGTTTGGTTCTAATTTCCCACATTTTATTCTAGTGTGTGGGGCGTCGGGAGAAGAAGAGGACGGCCGAGCGAGGCGCGAGCGGGGGCCAGCCGGCGAAGAAAGAGGAAGAGCGTGCTGCACGAGGCTGGGGCCGGGCAGGAACGATAGATCTGTTCTGGCTGGTCTGGCCCATGGCGAACCCCGGAGAATTCCATCAGCGAGGTTCGGATCAGGACCGGCGGAAGGGGCGAACCCTGACCATACCGGCCTACGCAGCACTGGCGTGGGGAGGACGATCCGCAGGCCTGGACACGGGCTCTGCCTGTGAGCTCTGAACGACGGGCGACAACTAGGGTCGGCGTGTCCGGACTGCCGGCTCTCGAAGACGGGCAACCGGGATGTACAATAAACCCATTCGCGGCCTTTTCGTTGTGTTGTTTCACTTCCTGGGAGACGGGCGAAGCACAGACCGATCGGGCGGCCACAAGTAGTGAAGACAACTCAAACTGGTGTCCAAATGACGACTCTAGAATATTCTCTAAACACTTGGACCTATCAAGGCTCCCGATGGCCTTAAAAACCGCATAAAAGAACCAGGGACATGGCACGCAGGGACGCAGGTGCACACGGGGACTGCTGAAATCGGGGTCGCCGCCGCTCGCAACGGCCCGACGGAGAGATTGGCCGCCCCATTAACAGAGACGCCACCGCTTGTGGCGCTGAATGCAGTACTCTCGTGGCGCCGCCTGGCCATTGCCGGCTGCCTATAGATCCCCATGCATTCGGAAACGCCGTCGGTCGCCTTTTTTCCCATTGAACTTTACAGAAAATCAGCTATAACTTTTGAACAAAGTATCGGATCGGGCTGAAACTTTGAGATTTGATTGTGACCTCTAGCGCTACCTTTGGGCGACGAATGAGCGTTCGGCGATGCCTAGTTTAATCTTGCGGGAAAAAAACCCTGTAGTTTTTTGTTTTGTGACACCCTGTACATTGCTTAAACTATGTGCAAAAGCTATTCACATACCCATTATCTTTGCCTGGCCAGCCATTGCATTTATCACTGAAATCGTATTAAAAGTATTTTTATCATTTATTGCTGTGAGTTAATTTTGAACCTCGGCATTTTTTTATTATGACTTCCGCGCCAGTTCTACTTTGAGTTTACCAAACTCGACATCTAAACCTAAGTGTCATTTTTTGTGTTTTCCAGTCTCGTGGTTTTGGTAAAATAAACACCCAGCTACCTAAATGAGACACCTGACCGCCCAAAAGCAGTTTATTTTTTCATTTTTTAGGTAGTTAAGTCTTCAAGCTAGAATTTCGGAAACTCAAATCTGTCACGTCATCACGTTTTCCTGGAAATCCACAAAGAGCCAAACACATGCACGACAAAAGGGCCGGCCCGTCATATTGCCGCCCGCAGAGCCGAGAAAGCAACGCTCGGACACGGACTTCTAGAAGATTCGCGTTCATTATTGCACCAGACGTAACTTTCCGCCCTTCTTTCTTGTTCTCGAAAGTTCCAGTTCATCCTCACCCCGAGGCGACGCGACGCTCGAACCTTCTTTGCGGAACTTTCGAGAGGATTTCCTGCGGAGCAGCCGAAGGGGGCGGACGTTCGTCGGCGCGCTCTGCCAGTCGGCTATTGCACGAAGCCTAACGGATTACGAGGCGACACTGGAGGCACCGGGGACCCCCGATTTTCGGGGGTATACCACCGGGACCATTGCGGACGAAGAGGAGTGGAGAACCCAGGGAAGAAAGCGTCGAAGGCGAGTTTTCTCCGAATCGAGAGAAGACGTTTCTACGGAGAGCCCGGCTTGGAAGGCTAAGCCCAAGCCCAGAGTCATGGCGGCGCAGGGCACCCAGTTCAAGTTCACGCTGAGGCCCGAGCAAGGGATCAAACTGGACAAGTATGGGACGCACGTCTACGGGCGGGCCATCGTAGACGCAGTCGGCAAGAAGCACATCTGCACGGTGAGCGACTTTTCTTTTCAAGTCATGGGTGGATCGAACTCGATTTTTCTCATGACGGAACGGGAAGATACCGCGAAGGAAATTAATGAAATTCAGGCGCTAAAGCTAGAAGAAGGAAGAACGGTTAAGTTCAACGTTCACCAAGTACTGCAGAACGTGACGAGAGGTGTAATCCACAACGTGGGCGCAGAATGCAAAGAACAAGAAATTCTGGAAAATACGAGAACAAAGACCGGCGTAGAGCTCATAGCGGCACGGCGCCTAGGAGAGTCGAAGGTCGTATTATTGACATTCAGCGGAAATGTCAAGCCGAGGTACGTGTACTTCTACGGTGGCGCATACAGAGTGTACGAGTACACACCCAGACGACAGGTGTGCTATAGATGCATGCGAGTGGGGCATCGCGCCGACGTATGTCCGTACGAGGCAGCTTGCAGAGACTGCGGAAAGACGCACCCGAAGGAGGAAGGGTGCGTCATCAAGTGCGTACTGTGCGGGAAGGGTCATCGCACCGGAGACAGAGAATGCGAAAAGAAGTACAAGGCGCCGCCCGAAGGGCGGTTCAGAAACTTACCAAAAGCGAGTACTTGGGCCGGTAACAGAACAGAACAAGCGGCAAACATAGAGCACAATGTGCGAACGACAGAGACAAGCAAGATGCATGAAATATTACAACAAATAGAGAACCTAATGAACGGAGGAACGACGGCTTTGCTAGAAGTGGTCAGGAAAAGTGAGGAGCTTGCGGCAGAAGGGCGCAAGCAGCATGCAATAGAGGAAAAAAAGCGCGCAGAGGCGAAAAGAGTGAAAGAACTGCGGGAGGCGGAACAGAGGAAAGCCGAGCAAGCGGAAAGAGAGAGGCTGCAGGCAAAAAGGAGAGATGAGAGGGAGAAGCAGGCAAGAGCCGGGCAGGGGGACAGAAGGCCGGTCATACTGGAGAGGAGAACGAATTGTGAGACAAATATGGAAACAAGGAGTGTTACAGGGGGAGAGCCGAGCAATACTGGGAACATGCACGAGCGCCTCGATAGAATGGAACAGAGAATAAATGTGTTTATGGAACAATGTCAGAATGCGATTGAACAGAGACTAAGCATATTTATGGAGCAAATCATGGCAGCAATGGAAATCAAGGCCGGTAAACATGGCCAAGTCTAAGCACAGGGAACTCAAAATATGGCAATGGAATTGTAGAGGCTTAGGACCCAAAGCTAAGAATCTGCAGTTCTTCATAAACGGTGACGGGCCGGCAGTGATGGCGCTGCAGGAAGTCAAGACAATAGCGAAGGTAACGGGGTATGACGCGTACGCCAATAGCATGGAGAAACCGGCGGTTGCTACGCTCGTCAGTAAGAACTATACGGCGATCGTGCACGATACGGAACAAGACATCGAGAACGTTCTTATAGAACTGGTGCCTAAAAGAAGAGGAAGAAACGAGAGCGTTTTCATTTTGAATGTATACTCGAGGAAACAAAAGGACGTTTTCGAGGAACTCTTCAAAGAAGCGATTAAGGCCGCGGGAGACAACGCACTGCTTATTCTCGGGGACTTCAACGCCGCACACGAAAGCTGGGGTTACAAATACAGCAATGGCAAGGGGAAGAAACTCTTGGAAACAATTGAAGAGGAGGGGCTTTCGATAGAGAACGAAGTATGGAACCCGACGAGGACGGGCGGCGGGCGAACCAGCGACACGAGTCCGGACTTGACGATCTGCAAGAACGTAAAAGTAAAATGGTCAAACACATGCGAAAATTTGGGAAGCGATCACTATATCATAGAGATAGAGATGGAAACGGACCTCAGGGAAAGGAGTATAGGCAAGACCAGACACACAAACTGGGAAGATTTTAGAAAGGACGCGGAGCTCGACGGCGTTACAGACCCGGTCGTCTGGGCGAAAAAGATCAAGGAAGTGATGAAGAAGAACACCAGCGAGGTAAAGCTGACGCCCAAGTACCCCGCGGCGGATAACAAGCTCATGGCGATGTGGGACGAACGTCGGAAGCTCACGAGGAGATGGAAGCGGCAGCGATACAACCGCAAGATCGGAAAGAGAGTGACGGAAATGGACCGACAAATAGAAGAGTACGCGCAGCAACTTGCTCAGCACAACTGGGAACAGCGGTGTGAAGATATGAAGAAAGGCAAGGGACTCGGAAACAAGGATACGTGGGCTTTGCTCAACTACCTCGTGGATCCGACCAAGATGAGGAGCGAAGGAAGCAAGACGATGCAAAGAATCATTCACCAATTTAAGGGAAGCGATCACGAACTCATGGAGTACGTGCGACAAAGATACTTCCCGGACGGGACGAGAGGCAAAGAGCTGCCGGAGTATTCAGGCAGACCAAACCAGGAATTGGACGAGGAGATTAGAATTGGGGAAGTCAAGGCTGCGGCGAGGGAAGCGAGAAACAGCACGCCGGGCAGAGATGGAGTCACCAACGGAGCACTAAGAAACCTACCAGAGAAGGAGTACCGGAGACTCACCGATATGTTCAACGAAGTCTGGAAGCAAGGAAAGCTGCCGGATGAGTGGAAGCAGTCCGACATAAAGTTTATTTCGAAACCGGGGAAGAAGATCGGACTCGAAAACCTGAGGCCGATCTCTCTGACTTCGGCGGTTGGGAAGCTAATGGAAAGAGTCGTCAAGAACAGGCTGCAACCGTACATCGAGGAGAACGGCTTCTTCCACAACGCAATGTTTGGGTTCAGGCCTTACCTTAGTACGCAGGACATTTTTGCGCTTTTAAAAGAAAACGTACTGGATGAATTTCCTAAGGGCAGGAACACCGAGCGAGTGGTCATGGCGATAGACCTGAAGGCGGCGTTTGATAACGTCGATCACGAATACGTGATGGAAAGGCTGGCGGCGATGAATTGTGGCGAGCGTACGTACAACTACGTGAGGGACTTCCTGAGAGACCGGAAAGGAAGAATACACGTTGGAGATTTGCATCCCAAACTGGTGGGACTCACAAATAAGGGAACGCCACAGGGAGCGGTAATATCGCCGCTACTGTTCAACATCGCCATGATGGAACTACCGAAAAAGCTCGACGACATAGACGGCCTCGGCTTCGCGTTCTACGCGGATGACGTCACGCTGTGGGTCGGAAGCAAAGAACTGAAGCTAGGAAGGAAAGTGGAAATTCTCCGGCAAGCGGTGAAGCGAGTCGAAGAACACGTAAAGAAGTGCGGGCTGGAAATTTCGGTGGAGAAATCGGAGATACTTCGGTTACACGGTGCAGGATACGACAAGAGTGTCCCGATCGAAATCACGGTCGGCGGGAAAATGGTACCGGAGAAGGACTGCATCCGAGTACTCGGTATGTGGCTGCAATCCAACGGAAAGCCGAGCACGATGATCGATAAGATCAAGACGTCGGCGAAACAGATCTGCGGTATGATCAAGCGGATCGCAAACAGGAAAAAGGGATTTAAGGAAGCCGAGACGCTGCGGATAGTAGACGCGCTAATCGTAAGCAAAATGAGATACTGCCTTCCATACTACAACATGACGAAGGCAGATGAGAACAGGGTGGACTGCATACTACGGGAATGTTACAAAACTGCGCTGCATCTACCGGCGTGCACGCCGACAGAGAAACTCGAAAAGATGGGAATCACGAACACTTTCCGGGAATTGAGAGACGCGGTCATATTGGGACAAAAGGAGCGATGGAGGTTCAGCAAGGTCGGAAGGGAGACCGGAGTCCGGCTCGGCTACGGCGATATAAGGACGAGAAACCTGAAAGAAAGGCAGCTGACCCAAAGTTTGGTGAAACGATACAGAGTCAGCCCCATACCGCGGCACATGCACCCTAAAATACACAAGGAACGGAGAAAGGCAAGAGCTGACTACTACAGAGTAAAGATGGAAGGAAGAGAGAACGTCATGTACACCGATGCTGCGGCGTATGGTAGCAACAAAGTCGCGGTTTGCGTCGGGCATGACGGAAAAGAGCTGGACAGTTTGTCACTGAAAGACGCGACAATGACGGAAGCAGAGGAGGCGGCGATCGCAATGGCGATCAGAGCGGGAAAGGGGCACACGTACATTCTGACAGACTCGCAGAATGCGTGCAGGAATTATATGAGAGGCAGAGTGTGCGCTACTGCCGCGAAAATCCTAGAGAGAGCCGCAAACGGTTCGTCAACTTTCGAAATTATCTGGGTCCCGGGGCACGAGGGTATTCCAGGTAACCAGGCTGCAGACCTTCGGGCCCGTGGATATGTCGACCGGGCAGAAGCGAGGCAGTGGGTGTACTCGGACATGCTGGACCACTTCAAGGCCCAGAGGAGACAGTACGGGCTCCCGTGCCGGGAGCTAAGCAAAGCCGAGAGTACTGCCTGGCGAAGGATCCAGGCGGGCAACTACACTAACCCGGTGCTCCTGAAACACATGGGGCGCAGAGACGACGACGCCTGCAAACACTGCGGGCAAAGAGCCACTTTCTCGCACATGGTGCGGGCATGCCCGGACACTCCAGGGCTTGGCGACACTATTGACGACCGGCGGTGGGAAGAGATGCTGCGCAGCGAGGTCTACAAGATCCAGGTACACCTGATCAACCGGACCAAGCTAGCAGCAAGCTCCCAAGGGATCCCGGACTAGAGGATTCCACTCACCGAACCGAAGACCCCGTTCCCTTCCCCTTTTGCTTTGGCAATAAATGTTTTACCACCACCACCACCACCACCACCTATACAGGTCTTATACAGTCGGAATGTACATGTGTGGAAAGAGGTTTTTTCCTTCCCCTTATTCGTTCGTTTTTTTTCGTATTTAACCAGGTTTTGGAAAATAAAATTTCAGCTGTGTTTGAGACTTCTGAGTGTATGTGTCGTACCAGCAGTCTCGTTTTTAAAAAAAAACATGTTTAATGTACATTAGCTCATTTGCGCCCTTACATTTATTTCATAAAGATACGTTGGTTCTTTCTCATAATTTATTATTTTATGCCTCCACGCCTGCTTATCGGGTACGCTGAAATCATTTTGCCCCTGAATATTCATTTCTGTTTTTGCTCCAAAGTTCACGAAATAAACGCCGAGGAGTCAGCTTTGGGAGAGACAATGAAGGAGGATGAACAGTGAGAATTGGACAATCCACAGTGCCAGGACAAGCCGCGCACAAAAGGCAAAGCCCTACAACTGAATACCCTCAGCGATTGATTTTGAACGCGTTTTTTCAGTACCTTCCTAACATGGTTAGACACAACAGTGAAATAGGCCTCTCGAATGAATCTGGTTTCTCAGCGAAGTTTTTATCTTTTCCGCGTCTTTTTTACCCTTTCTTTTTGTTCCACGATGTTTGCGCCTATTGTCCACGATAAGCGGATTTTTTTCTTCTTTTTTTGGTTGCTCCAACATTTCTTGCACATGACGCAGCACGCGGCAGCAGGAGCAGACTGAAGGCGCAAGAATGAGAGGAGGTCACCGGCGGACAGTAGCACGACGGTGAGGGGAGGATTGCGAAAGAAGGGCGAGATTGTGATCGACGCGCGAAACTACATTTTGAAAATGCGTAAAGGTCGATACGCCACGTGTCGCTAAAATCTGGAACTAAACTGCCGTGTCCCCGAAAGTTGGACTTGCACACGATTGGTAGGAGAGACGTTTGATTAGGGCCCCGCCAATCACGGGGTGTGCTCGATGGCCCGAACGCAGGTGGCCGCTGACCAACACCTCCTAGAAGACAAGGCCGTAGCGCTCTTCTCGTGACGTCGCGACGGAAGGCCATCGGGGCGCGCGTCGAAGCGAAGGCAGCGAGCGTGGATCGGCCGTCGTAACGCGCTTTCAGTCACATACGCGTGTCTTATTAGCTAAAATAAAAGCTGCACATTGCAACGGGGCTAGAAAACATTTTATTACACGGGCACAGTATTACACCGCTAAATAATCGGTATGAACTGGCACGAGGTATGCGTATAAGAAGTCCATAGAAAAATGTGACCAAGAAAGCCCGTAAATAAGTCGAAAACAGTTTTAACTGCCATAGATGATAGATGAGCTGAAGAAGGAACTAAAATCGGAAATCGCCGACATAAAGGAAATCACCGATTTTTGCTCCAAATCAGTTGATGAGTTTAAGGTCGTCATCGGAGAGCTAGAAAGCATCAAGGCACAGTTAGGCCAGCTAAATACCGCAAATCAGAAATTACTCGGCGAGAACAAGGAACTGAGGAGCAACCTAGAGGAATCGATGAACCGAATTGCTGAACTGGAGCAGTACAGCAGACTAAAGAACTTGGAAATAAAAGGTATCCCTCTCAGCCCAAACGAACGTGTTCGTGATGTGGTGAAACGGGTGTCTGAACCACTGTCGGTTCCTCTAGAGCTGCCAGACGTGGACACCTGTCACGAAGTGCCCACTAAAAAACCCGGCCAGCAGCATATCGTAGTGCAGTTCACCACACGCCAAAAAAGAGACGCAGTGTTTTATGCTGCTAAAAAGAAACGATTAACTTCCACGATGATTGATATTCCCGGTCAACCGTCTCCAATATTTGTAAATTAACATCTCACTATGTTGAACAAGATGCTCTTGAGTGAAGCAATCAAGGCAAAAAAGAACAAGAACTGGAAATTTGTATGGACAAAGAATGGAAAGGTGTACGCTAGAAAAAGCAGAAAACTCTAGGATTATAGATATAAAAACTGTATCAAACATTGCAAAAATTACTAAGGACGCCATGGCAGACGTAGATTTCAACTTTCCTGAACCAGAAGTGCCCTGTGGCTATTACAACACAGACACCTTTAACAAACTTGACATTGTTCATAAAATTGGCATTCCCACTTTTCATATGAATGCAAGAAGCTTGCAAAATAAAAAAGACGATGTCGAGATATTTTTGACGCCCCTAAAAATTCAGTTCGATGTACTAATGTTTACAGAAACATGGTATTCAGCCAAAGCATTACCAGTGCAATTCCCCGGCTATACATGCCTACATATCGATCAAGATAACAAGCCCGGCGGCGGTGTTGCTATCTATCACAAGTTAGCGCTACAAATGACCGAAATTGATAAATGCTCTGTATCTACTGCTGACATTGAGTGTCTTGCTGCGCAACACCGTGACACATGCTTCGTAGTGGTATATCGCCCCCCACCGGAAAATTTGCGGAATTCTGTTCCAGTCTTGAAAGCATGCTCACGTATATTTTGCATCAAAACACCAAAATAATAATAATGGGAGACATCAATATTGATTTACTCTCTGACACTAGCAATCAACGTCAACTTAATAATATAATAGAGTCCTATGGGTGCAAGAACTTGATAAGTGTTCCAACAAGAGTAACGTTACAGAGCAGCACGCTTATTGATGTTTGCATTACAAATATTAACCAATCGCACGCTGTGCCTGGAGTATTCCTTGCCGATATGAGCGATCATTTCTCCTTATTTTGCTTTCTATCACATTTTAGAAATAGTCATAATTTACCTCAACCAGGAACAAAATTTTTCAAAAGATCAATCAACATGGCATAGAGGCATTTCACAAAAATGGTCTTTGATACTAACTGGGACAGTGTGATGACTAGTTGCGATGTTGGCGAATCCTATTTCACTTTCTTGACAACTCTTAAGAAGTGCTATGACGCAGCTTTTCCTCTGCAACAATTTAGAACACGGCGATGTAAGCGTAGAAAACCATGGATGTCGAAAGAATTGTTGCAACACATCAACAAGAAAAATAGACTGTTCGAAAAATTCCAAAAATGTAGAGATAACTGCGTACTATAGAATATAAGCAATTTAGAAATGCACTGAACCGTGACATAAAAAAGCTAAATCGCATTACCACGTCAGCAAGTTTAATAGCATTCAATATGATCCTATAAGCGTACTCACCTTTTGAGAGTGTAAGCGTACTCATCACTACTAAAGTTACATCATATATTCACAATGTGAACATCCTATGTGTGTTCATCCAATGTGGACATCCCACAACATTTAATGGTTCATGGGTGCACGTTTCTCATAGTCATGTTCAGGATATTGTTGCTTCAACTCGGGATGATGTAGATTCTTCAACTTCATCTGGAGTAAATTTACCTGTGCTCACACATCCTGTAAAGCTCGGTTCCTCCTGAGAAAAGGTGTGGTCACCCATGTGAAGCAACAGATTTTTCCTGGTGTTGCTATATTCTGTTGCTTTTAAGCTTTCTCTTTATTGCCAATATTGTGCTAAAGAAATACGTAGAAAGGTTTTTCCTATTCTTGCAAAGGGAGAACGCTACTCAATATTTACACAAGTAGTTCATTGATAAAAACATGCCTAATTACAGTGTCTGTATTTTATTTGTTGCATCATTCACAAGTGCACATACCCATTGGTAGCTCTGTTAATGCAGCTTGATGTACTAAGGTAGCTATTTGGGCGAGTCGGTAAACGTTATACATGATGAGAACAGCACAAGACAGGACGAAGATTGGTGTCTTGTGCTACAGGTCGCAATTTAAAATTTGTTCTCTACTAATGTGAGAAGCTCATGTGTTTCATTATCATTACTCTTCAATACATGTAGGGGATGTTCTTGACTGATTTATCATCAAGTAATTTCTTGGGCTCTTTTTTTACTGATATATCACCTTGAACTCTGTTTAATGTTTTTTTTCCTAATTGTACCTGCTACTGGAAAAGCGATGTAGTCACAGTTGCCATTGAACCATATGCAGCAGCACATGGATGATATGACTACAGTTTAGCACACAAATAATGTAGAAAGAGCCGCCACTGGGCAGGGCAAAAACTGGCCGAAACCCTGGGGGGGGGGGGGGCTGGTTTGCCCCCCCCCCCCCACACACACACACTCACAAAAAACAAGTTGGTACGCCACTGACCATACATATTCCCCACAATCTATGCCCTCCCCACCTACCACCGTTTGGGAACAAGTGGATTTCTATAAGTATCTGTATTCCTGAATACTTTTTCGCCAATTTCACAGAAGTGTCTCGGGGATGCACCATTGCCTAAAGGACTATCTGTCTCAGTATTTGTATTCCCGAATACTTTTTGGAGTGTCTCTGCCCACCCCTGGTTTATAGCACGTTGATTTATTCTATCGTTCTTATTATTTTCCAGGTACTTCGGGCAAATCAACCCATCTGAAGGGCGATACAAAGGAGCAACCAGCGGCATTGCACCGAAGTTGCTAACTCTTCAAGTGCTTTGACATCTGTGAGTGTGCCATCCTTCAATTATACTATGTGTCACTAGTTGTGTGTAGTGCAGGTGAATGCAACGCCATGCGGAGAGAGAAAAGGCGAGCACTAGGAAGGCATATGGGAGGGGAGGGCTAGGGGAGAGGGGAAAGCACTAGGAATGTTAGATAGGAGGAGGTTACTCTCCTCACCCGCCTTTCTAGTGCTTGCCCTTTCCCCTCGTCGGACATTGCCTTAGCGCTTTGTTCGTGCACTTCTTTTACTCGTCCTTTGTCAAATGTTTGCACTGTTTTCACGTTTGAACATTGCCTTAGCCTGTACTGCACGCAAGTAGTGACCCGGAATATAGTCACCATTGTGCAAATTATGATGCTCTGGCAGATAATAGATAACTGTGGGTAAAATTAATCTGCTCAGTGCTTGGACACGCAGCTCGCGACTTGCTTGAACACGGCCCACAGGAAACCAGCTGCAAGCCCCCGTTTTCATAACGAGCCTTACAAATGGCATGCATTTTAATGATATCATGTCGCTAATTCATTTACGCTCGAAACGTAGCTTTGCTCTTATAACATAATCACATAGTTAATATTGTTCCGTTTTTATTTGTCAGTTGTTTAGTTTCTATTTTTCCTTCCTGTCTTTTTTAGTATTTAGCACCTGCACGACAATTCCGCTGGTAGGCTGCAACCACGAGCTCTTTGCTCAAGGATGCACCTCAACTGCATGAGCTCTCGCTTGTCAGAAGCAACCACCAAAGATAAATTTATGAACTCTGGATTCTCGCCCGCAGAAAATATCACCATTAAAGTAAAAGTATTCTTTCAGACTGGTGCTATCAAGAATTCTCAGAAAAGCAAGAACTGTCGACTAAAGACATTCTTTCGAGACATGTTGAGCTTGAATATATCCTGAGTGAAGTAAGCAACGACAACAACAGTGTACTTGTTCTCTTGTCCTCTTACAAAATGCCAGTATGTTGGCGGCAGTAGAGCGCAAGGTCCCTTTAACAAATTTCTTGACCCCCCAGCCTCCCCTCCCCCGTGCCTTACATAAGCCCTTGACCTTTTGGGGGTGGGCTATCTGGCCTCTACACTCAAATGAGTTTGAGAACACTGTTTTAGATGGTCCGAAATTTTGTTAAAGGAAGCTTGCATTAGGACACTACTAATGTTGGCATTCGTTTATCTGGTTTGGCGGCTACTGAGAACAAGGTTGCTTGTGGCATTTTTCGGCTAATTGTGCGTTTTATTAGTAAAAATAAACACAGTTGCAATAAGAAACAGGCTGGCATAGTTGAAAACTGCCAAGATCAGTTGTTTAAATATATTAGAAACACATGCTTTTTTTATTAGTTTTCGGTTTGACAGCCTTGCACCTGTATCTAAAGTGGTAAACTTTCCACCCCACTATTCTTCAATGGTGTGCAAGATATTTATGAAGTTGGCTGATTTATTGGTTTTTGATAATGCTTATTAAGTAAGGTGTGGGGCCTTGACAGTGTCCTATATGTATCTAATCATGGTATACAATTACGTTTTGCTTTTCAGGAATGCTCCATGGCTCTTCTTGGTGTTCATCACCCAAGGCACAAAACTAAGTGTGAGAGATAAGACGTGCAAAAAGAAGAAAGGAAACAAGCGACGTTTCTGGCGCATGCCTTTCGTCAGACCACACAGCAAGCTGCAAGTTTAATGTGTATTTTTGTAGTATATGTTTCACCCAGTGTTTACGAGCAATAAATATGTAAGAACAGATGCCAATTTTTGTAGCTTATTTTATCAAGTATTGCATGATCCTGACAATGTTATATTCGCAGGAATGACACAAAAAAGCTCTCAATTGTATTTCAGGTTGACAGTTAGGACGTCAAAATGATGACAAACTGTATAATGAAATGACGATAAAATGTGTGATTGGCGGCTTAATTGTATTTCCGGTGGACAAATGGGACATCAAAATGGCACAAAACACCGTCATTTGACGGTTAAAAGCTTGGAAATAGAGCTGCAAATACATTTCCTGTAATTTTGATGGAAAATGTTCTAGTGTTAGTTTTTCGACTTCGCACATGTACACCTAAGAATAGGGTTTATCGGTGTTCCCAGTAAGTGAGAAGGGTGTGGAAAACGGTATATAAGTACACCTAAGAATGGGGTGTAACTGCATTCCCAATAAGTGAAGGGGTGTGGAAAAAAGGATATATGTACACCTAAGAATGGGGTGTATCAGTATTCCCAGTAAGTGAGAAACGGAATATATGTACACCTAAGAATGGGGTGTATCAGTATTCCCAGTAAGTGAGAAACGGAATATATGTACACCTAAGAATGGGGTGTATCAGTATTCCCAGTAAGTGAGAAACGGAATATATGTACACCTAAGAATGGGGTGTATCAGTATTCCCAGTAGGGGGGAAACGGAATATATGTACACCTAAGAATGGGGTGTATCAGTATTCCCAGTGAGTGAGAAACGGAATATATGTACACCTAAGAATGGGGTGTATCAGTATTCCCAGTAAGTGAGAAACGGAATACATTTACACCTAAGAATGGGGTGTATCAGTATTCCCAGTAAGTGAGAAACGGAATATATGTACACCCCGGGGTGGGGTGTGTCATATGCACCCGCTGAGGTGCACATGTGCACCTCAAAATGAGGTGCATGTGTGCACCCCTTTTTGGGGTGTCGCATATATACCCATGGGGGTGTCGTATATGGGACAAGTCACATACACCCCCTGGGAGTAAGTACTACACCCCTTTTTTTTTAGAGTGTAAGCGTACTCACCTGGAACGCTTTAAACACTATCATCAAGCCCAATTCTAACCATACGCCCCTTAATGATGCAGATTGGGTCAACTTACGATCATGTAAAGCGCGAAACACATGTACGACGAAACCGTCCGATCCGACGTGCGGACTGCCGGAATGATCTTGGGGAGAGAGGGTTTTCGTAGCACCGGAGAGCGTTGAAAACCCTCGCCTCCGACCGTCGTATTGCGTGGTCGGACGTCGGATCGGACGGTTTCGTCGTACATGTGTGATGTTACCGCGTGCAGTCACTGAATTCTTGCATTATACCCCGGCCACATGGCAAAATTAATGTAATTTCGATCGAATTAATATAGTTCGACAAATCAGCTGGCGACGCTCGTATAATCACTGATGACCGCGAGCTGATTAAATCCTATATCATTTAATGGAAATATATTAACTTTTCCGTGTGGGAGGGGTACTAAACTTACTATTTACAGTCAATTCACTTCTTTGTGGGCTCGAGCTGCCTTAGAACAAAATATAAAGTTGACGGCTGGTTAACAGGTCTCACCTGTTAACCAGCCGTCAACATGGCTTTAGATCTGGACTTTCAACAGTAACGCAGCTAACAGAATGTGTGCATGATTTATCCTCAGCAATTAATAATCGTAGCCAAACTGACGTTATCCTTTTAGATTTCTCCAAAGCCTTCGACAGAGTCTCACACACGAAATTATTGCTAAAACTTAAAACCTTACTTGGCCCAGGACAAATTGTTAGTTGGATTGAAGCATACCGTATACTGATAGAAAACAGTTCGTCAAAGTTAACGGGCACAGTTCACCATTAACCACAGTTACTTCTGGAGTCCCACAGGGATCTGTGCTAGCACCTCTTCTTTTCTCACTCTATATTAACGACATAGTCGACAACATTGATGTAAACATTAGACTGTTCGCAGACGACTGCATATTGTACACCGAAGTCAAAACTCAAAACGACCAGCTTTTACTAGACAGTGCATTGCAAGTGATCAGTGACTGGTGTTCTGATTGGCAAATGGTATTAAACGCAAAAAAATCTGTTTACATGACAATCAGTAATAAGAAAAGTACTCTGCAATTTCCCTACAGCATTGACAACACTCCCCTTCAAAAAGTCGAACAGTACAAATACCTCGGACTTCAATTTCAGCAGAGCCTTAGATGGGAAACCCACATCGACTTCATTACTACCAAAGCAATTAACAAACTACGGTATCTAAGAAGAGTTTTAAAATCAGCATCCCACGAAACAAAGTTAGTAGCCTATAAGGCACTGGTACGTCCCATAATGGAATATGCTAATGTCGTATGGTTCCCTCACTATAAAACACACGTCGCTCAACTAGAAAAGGTGCAGCGCTTGGCTGCTAGATTTATTTTTAATAAATTTCGCTACTCTGACTCACCGTCCCACTTATGCAATTTAGCTCAACTAGCGCCACTCGAGAAAAGGGCCAAAATCTCAAGACTAAGGTTCCTGTTTCAAATATTAAATGACCAAACCCTTATAGACAAAATGAAATATGTTACTTCGCACAATTCCAGAGCTACGAGAAGGAATCATGGAAGGCTACTCACAGAATATCAGAGTAACAACAACTTCTTCAAATACTCATTCTTTCCGCGAGTAGTGTCTGAGTGGAATAGCTTACCTGAGGCCATTGTTCACTCCACATCTTTAGAATCATTCTCAACTGCTCTGGGCAGTCACCTCATATGATGTGTATTCTACTTGTTCCCGTCGGTTCATCCTATTCTAGTGGTCTAATGTTATTTTCCCCATTTACAAGTGTAATACATAGTATTAAGATTATCCCGTGTCTCCACTGAGTAGCCCCATCCTCCTCATTGTCTTTATTTTTTTTTTTTTTCAACATTGCACTATAAACTATGTAAATTGTGTTTTACCTTGTAACCACCCTACTAAAGTTTCCGATGGAAACTGGTAGTATTTCTAAATAAATAAATAAATAAAATTCACTTGACGTCACTCGCTAGGTGCACTGGCATCGGACACCACGGTCGCCATCTTCGAGGTCTCTTTCTATCCCACGTAGGTGTCAGGTGTCGTATGGCCGGGCCTTTCAGCGTGGTTTAGCAGCATTTTACACTCTCTAAAGGTTTTTTGGGGGCGAAACTAAGGTTTATTCTTATTCTTTGGTGCTTTTGAAGCGCCGTGCGATATTTTTTGTGTGTGTTTTAGTTCCACCGCGGCCACGTTGCTCTATCGGCTCCATGCAGCGCTCCGTGTCGCGCGCCGTGCCCACGGCGGTAGCTCTTTTGCAAGAACTGAGTTTTCTACTTTGGTGCTCGCCACTCGCCAACCGTCACTCGTCACTCGCCTCGTCACTCGCGCAACGAGGCAAACCGCATGAAAGCAATGGGAGCAAACGACCAAGGCGATGAGCGAAGTTTTCTAGAAATCCAAAAACCGAGCTACTCGACGAGCGACAATGAAGGATGAACCGCATGTAAGCGATTTACCGAGCACCGAGCGACGAGCGACAGCGACAGGAGTCGGTGACGAGCGGCGGAGATTTCTCACGGTCGCTCGTCGCGTCGCTCCGTTTTTAGATTTCTCGAAATCGTCGCTCATCGCCTGACTGACACCAAAGCGGGTCGTCGTCGTCCCGTCGCTGTCGCTCGTCTCGTCTCGTCGCTCGCTAAATTGCTTACATGCGGTTCAGCCTTTACACACGGTACTGGGCGGCAACAAAGTAATTAAAACGTCCCGCTCCCGAGATAAACATTTTTTTCTCTTCTGTTCAACGAAGCTTCTTTACGATACGAAATTAGCAGCACACACTATCAAGAGACGACCGCCGCGCCGCCGCGCCGCGTACCCAAGCCAGTCAAACTGGTCAAACCGCGCCCTCGAAGATGGGGGTCGACGGTGGCGCTCCCTGGCAAAATCGAACCTGCCAGTGAACAGTTAAGAAGGCAATAAACTAACGCGTAAGCACAAACAACCCACTTTCAGTAATCACACAAACTTGTTATTGACGTTCCCGTAAAAACTAGATTACCACGCATATTTACAAATATCGACGCAAGTGAACACAGATAACGACGAACAACAAAAATCCATTTATCACAAGATTAAAAGAAAAAAACGACTGCAGCATTTTATTTGCGTCCTACATGACCAAGAAAGCCCGTAAATAAGTTGTTTCCCACCTGCCCTTCGTATCCATCCGCCACGAAAACTTTTTGTAACGAACTCCAAGTCTCTCTTTGTCAAGAGGGAGGTTTGTCGATAATCGACCAGTGTCATCGTTGACTATAGTTGCCACAAATGTCACTCAAACCGTAGCAGGACTTGTTCCGCGAATCCACGTAAATGCCGCAGTATCAAGCGAACACGAGACTGCGGTGACGACGAGACAAACGACGGGAAGAAGGAAACAAGTCTCAACAGAACCACACACGAGGGCAGCGGCGACGAAAGGCTAACGTTCCGAAGCAGCACAGATGTCCTGTGAGCGTCCACAGGACATCCCTGGGACGTTAGGACATCCTAAACATAGGCGTAGACTATGGGGGGGCAACAGGGCTCGTGCCCCCCCTGGTGAGATCCAGGGGGGCAGAGCCCCCTCCGAGCCCAGGCCTTGATCTTTTTTTTTTTTTTTGCTTGTGTTTGTTGTTAGTTTGTTTTTTGATAATTTGTATTTTGTCTTAAATGTATAATACTTCACCCATGTTTGGGCACCACACAATAGAACGCTAAGTTGTTTGTGGGCACTGGAAAATAAACCATTATTATTATTATTATTATTTCCGAGACGCTGCTTACGTGCCATGTAACGAGCTTCTACAGGTTTTCCCGCTCATTTTAATCCAAGCGACGGCCAATTTAATCCAAGTGCCACCAAATTTAATCCAAGCGCCACATAATTTAATCCTTGCGCTACCCAATTTAATCCCGGGGTCAGTCAATTTAATCCACAATATATATATGCACTTATTGTCTTCGGCGGTCGTGTTTCCTTACACATTTGGTAACTTAGAATAATTTTTTATACAATTAGATTTTTTGGGGGGACAACTGATCATTTGATCCGTATTGTGATTTCTTGGAGTTACTAGTACCACTATTGACGAGGCTTAGTTGATATGTTGATAACTCTTTTTGTAATATTGAGTTATTGTGGCGCACTCGAATTTATATTAGCTGAATGGACGTTTTCTTTAACCTTTCTTATTACTCGACTTAACATTGCTACAGTTCAGATGATACAAGTACAATTGCAATTTATGATTACTCTTTTGATTACTTCGTGTTAATATTGCTCCAATTGATCTATAATGAGCTCAGTTGATATTATTATTCCTCTTTTGATTACTTCGGGTTACTTTTGACCCATTGGACATGAATTCGAATTAAATGTCATTGTGATGACTCTTCATTACTTTTAGCTAATCTTCAACGAATTGAATTTTTATGTGATGATTATTGACATTATGATTACTCTTTTGATTACTTCGAGTTACTCTCAATTCAATTGACTTTAATTCGGCCTAAGTGACATTTGGCAACTCTTGTTTACTTTGTGTAATTATAGTGCCAATTTATCGGTTGTGAGCTCAATCATACATTATTATTAGTCTTGATTACTTAGGGTTACTTTCGATCCAAAGGACTTTAATTCGGCCTCATTGATATTGCGATGACTGTTTTGATTTTTTGGGCTAATATTTAACAAAAGTATTTATTATTAGCTCAATTGACATCACAATTACTTGTTTGATTACTTTGACTTACTATTGACCGAATGGACTTTAATTCGGCCTAACTGACATTTTGGCTACTCTTTTGATTACTTCGTGTTATTATACCTCCAATTGATCTATAATGAACTCAGTTGACATTATTATTACTCTTTTGATTACTTCGAGTTACTTTTAACCCAGTGGACTTGAATTCGACCGAAATGACACTGGGATGACTCTTTTGATTACTTTGAGCTTATCTTCATACAAACATTTTTATTATGAGCCTAATGTATATTATGATTACTCTTCTGATTACTTTGAGTTACCTTGACCCAATGGATTTGTCCTATTTCACAATTTGGTAACTCTTCTGATTACCTTGAGGTCACATTCAACCAATTGGTCTTTTAAGAGCTCGATTCACATTTTTATTACTCTTTTGTCCCAATTAATCCTAATTCGGCTTAATTGACATTGTAATAAGACTTGATTATTTTCTGATAATTTTCAACCAATTGATTTATTGTGGGCATAATTGACATGGTGATTGTAGGGATGGCCAAGGGGGCTTAGCGGAAGGAGCTCGGGGAAGTGGCCGCGAGGTCACCCGAAGCGTCCTTCGGAGGCGCCCGATGTCTCGCGCTCTTCCCTTTGGCGGCAAGCGGCGGCCAGCTCCCGAAAGTGGAAGCAGATTTCCCCGCGTGGGAAATAAACAAAACTTACGTTCCCAAGGCGGGTGGTCGCCCTTGCCGCCGTGGTAATTGGGGAAGCGACTTGTTCAGAGCCATGTCGGCGACTCCGGGGAGAGAGAAAGGTCCGACCTCCCTGCGAGATGTCGGCGCGCCTTTTTGGAGAGGTTGAGTTGAAACAAGCCCGTGCGCGGAGCAAGTTGTCTCCCGCGGTCCGCCGGTCCGCGTATCTTTGTCGCGAGCGACAAGGAGTCTTTTGAGCCTTACCGTGCGCGGTGGGCACTTTGCGCCGAGGCGCGTTTGTCGACGTCGGGCTGCCGCGAGCGGCAGCAGCAGCGTGACAGCCCCTGTACTATATTCTCCCTTCATTGTAAATATATTTATTCAAAAACCTCCATCGAGTCCTCCGGCTCCTGACTGCCAAGAACGGCAGATCCCTACACCACCGCACGGCACTCCACGGTCACCCGGCCCCATCGAAACCCGAGGGAGACGACGGAGCACCGGGAAAACCACCATCGTTCCGGGAAGGAAGAACTCTACTGGCGCAGTCGACGGGGATGGTGGACGTCGTCGGCCACTTTCAACAACTGCAAGGGCGGAAGCGACGACGCCTGTGTTGGTGCGGTGCGCGGCGGTACGGAGAGGCAGCAACTCGACCATTCGGGAAGACGAACTTCAGTCGACCAAGGGAGACCGACTCAGCGAGACTCGTCAACGAGACACGGTCGGCACCCGCTACGGCGGAGAGGGAGCCTCAAGGCAACGAACTCCCCGGGGTTTGATCGACGCCGAGGACTTGCGGGGCGGCGACATCAGCGGCTATCGTGGACTCCACAGCACTGCCAGGTACGTGGTCTCTTTTCCCCGGTCGCCGGCTGACACCCGCGCGCTTCGCGTAACTCGCAATGCCATTGTCGGGGAGCGACGAGGGAAGCGCTAGTGACGGAGACGGCGGTCTGTCGGATGAGGGAGCGGGTGGTGTAGACGCCAAGATAACCCTTGCGAGGGAAAAGACAAAGCAGCTAAAGCTGCAGGTGAAGCTCGCGAAGCTCCGGGCGAACGAGCGGAGAGAGAGAGAACTGGCGAGCGATCGCGATCAGGGGGGCAAAAATGGGGATGCGTTAAAACATTATTCGAGAATGCTCCAGGGAGCAATCCCGAAATTCCCGAATGACGCAGAAGTCCCAGTGTGGTTCGACACGGTGGAGAGTCTCTTCGCGAGATACGAGGTGCCGGACGCAGTTAGGGCGCACTTGGTATACCCGCTCGTGGCGGCTCGGCACGGTTACTTGTGTTCACGGATAGAGGGGACCAGTTCTCGTTCGAACAGATCAGGCAGACGGTTTTGAAGGAGCTGCGGCTCTCACCCGACGAATATCGGAAGAAATTCGTCTCAACATCGAGGAGGAAGGACGAGAGCTGGCAGCAGTTCGGCACGCGACTGTCAAGCTACTTAACTTACTACGTAGAAGCACGAGGCGTGGAGTCCTTCGAGAGACTGAAGGCGCTGCTAGTCGCGGACCAATTGAAAGCATCGGTTGGTGCAGACGCCCTTAAGTACATAACCCTTAAGGAAGGGAAGGAGTGGTTCGATCGGTCGCAAATTGCAGACCTCCTTGCGCTGTATGATCAAGCCGAGTGCCACAGCGCCACGCCTGTTCGTCCTGGAACGGGAGGTGCAGAGAAGGGGGAGACTGCGCGGAAACCAGAGGGCAAAAAGAATCCCGGGGGCTTTAAGCCTTCAGGGGGTGGGTTTGGTGGCAGGACATGTTACAGGTGTGGCAGTCCGTCACACCTGGCAGCCGCATGTCCACAGTCGAGGGAGGAGAAGGCAACCGCTGCCGCCAATAGCTCCAAGGTACAATGCGTGGCACTCAGCTCGGAAAACAGAGAGACGCTGGCGGCAAAGATCGAGAGATCAGGAGAGAGGCGAGGCGTACAGTCGCCGTTACTGCACACACAGGTGATTTGCGGCGGCCAACCCATAAACGCCATCGTGGACACGGGCAGCGAGATTACCGTCGTGCGTGAGAGCTTGCTGCTTCCGAGAGACCTCGAACCGAGCGGTTCGATAACTCTCGTGGCCGCGTTTGGATCCAAGATCCAAGCCAAGCTGGTCACTATTCCTATGAAGCTCGCACCAAGCGGGGCTGATACCGTCCCTCCCACGGTGGTTGAAAGGGTTCCGATCTTGTGTGCCGTGACGGACGAACTCGCGCCCCATACAGACTGCTTGCTATCAGCAGAAGCGTGGGAAGCGTTAAATTGCATTGAAGCTGAGCGGGAGCAGCTCCCGGGAGTAACCGCACGCGGCGTAGAATCACACATGCATGCGGTAACCCGGGCGAGGGAGGGTCCGGCGCCCAGAGAACCGACGGTGCGACGCGATCGGGAAACAGCGACGGGGAGCGAGACCGATCGCCCCGCGTTCGAGCGGGAGGCCCCTTGCTCCAAGGGAGCTAAGAAGGAGGAGCTGTCAGACGAACAACGGGCCGACCCGACGTTGACAAAACCGTTCGCTGACGCCAAAGTCGGGAAGGGGGGATGTTCGTACAGGACGGACTTCTGTGGCACCACGACAAACTTTCTGGGGAAAGCGTGACACAGTTGGTGCTTCCAAGTGGGCGACGCAAAGAGGTATTGCTGTTGGCCCACGAATCACCGTGGGGCGGTCACCTTGGAGCTAAGAAGACGATGGCGCGCATTAAACACACATTCTACTGGCCAGCCATGGAGGCTGAGGTAAAGGAACACTGCAACTCTTGCCACTCTTGCCAGTTGAGAAAGGATAGGCGCACAGACGATCGTATTCCGATAACACCGCTCACGCGCCCCGAGTTTCCGTTTCAGTGCGTAAACATGGACGTAATCGGCCCCCTGGACCCACCATCTGCCAGAGGTCATAGGTACGCTCTTTGCGTGGTAGACCTGCACACGAGGTGGCCAGAGGTAGTCTGTCTTAGGTCCTTGACTGCTAAGGCAACCTGCGAGGCACTGCTTAGCATATTCAGCCGTACTGGTGTGCCGGAGAGAATAGCGTGCGACCAGGGAACGAACTTTACCGCGGGCTTGACGCAGGAGTTTCTGACGCGATTGGGGTGCGCTCCCAGGTTTTCGACACCCGAGCACCCCGAAAGCAATGGAAGCGTCGAGAGGTGGAACAGAGTTTTCAAGAATATGCTCCATCATGTGATTAAGGACGAGGGTAAGCAGTGGGACAGGTTCGTTCCGTACTTGCTTTGGGCATATCGAGAGGTTCCTCATGAAACCACGGGAGCGTCACCATTCCAGTTGTTGTACGGCCGCACTCCGAACGGTCCGCTGGCCATACTCAAGGACGCTTGGACGGGCCAGGTCGAGATGCCACAGACCCTGCGAGAACAGCCGGCGGCGTACCTTCACGAGCTGAGGAATAAGTTGGAGAGGGCGGCAAGCGCCGCACAGCTTACGTCCATCCAGCGACAGAGAGACTACGCCTCCTACTATAACCGAAAGGCAAAGGCAAAGAGCTTTGAGGTAGGAGACGACGTTCTCGTGTTTGATACAAATATGCAAGGAAAAATGCTCTCCAAGTGGAGCGGGCCGCACACGGTTGTGGCAAAATATCACGATCACTCGTACGTGATAGAGACCGAACAGGGCAGGAGACGCACGGTGCACGCCAATATGCTTAGACGGTACCACGCGAGGGTGGGGCAGGTGGGGGTGATCTTTCACGAAGATGATGATTTCGGACAGGTCGGATATACGCCACGGAGTCCGTCTCTGGGTTCTCCCGATACCGCGGTATTCCCTGAGGAGGCCCTGATCCACCTGAGCGAACCCAAGAGGGCTCAGATGCGGGAGCTGTTGTCCGAGTTCGGTGAGCTATTCGTCGAGCGGCCTCGAGTGGCTGACGTGGGCGAACATCGTATAATTTTGAAGGAGGATTGTCTTCGGAAGAGCCCGCACCGTTATCGAATTCCCGAGGTGTTGAAAGGGAGGTGACCCGACAGGTGGGCGAGCTTCTCGAGCTGGGATTGGTATATCCCGCCGAGAGTGAGTTCGCGCACCCCGTCGTGTGCGTGGCCAAGAAAGACGGCGGCATGCGGATGTGCATCGATTATCGGAGCCTCAATGAGGTCACCCGTGACGACGCCTTCCCCATGTCGCTGCCGCAAGAGTTAATCCTGAGGGTCGGTCGAGCCGCGTACATTTCGCTCGTGGATCTCCGCCGCGGGTATTGGCAGGTGCCCCTGGCTCTCGAGAGTCAGAGTCACACGGCCTTCGTCACGCACGATGGCCAATACGCTTGGCGGGTCATGCCTTTCGGGCTGAAAAATGCCGCGGCGACATTTCAGCGGATAATGAACTCGCTCCTGCGAGAGCATCGCGACTACGCCTGTGCGTACCTAGACGATATTGCTATATTCTCCGGGTCGTGGGTCGAGCACCTACAGCACTTGCGTTCCGTTCTTTCGGAACTCGCCGTCGCGGGCCTGACCGTCGCGACGGACAAATGTCAAATCGCCCGACCGTCGATCGCGTACTTGGGGCACGTGATCGGCTCGGGGAGACATGCCCCGGACCCCATAAAGCTTGAGGCAATCAGGGGGCTTCAGCGGCCCGTTACAAAGAAAGAGGTGAGGAGCGTGCTCGGCCTTTGTGGGTATTATCGAGAGTACGTCCCCGGCTACGCGGAGCTGGTCCTGCCCCTCACCGAGCTGACCGCCAAGCGGGTCCCGAACACAGTGCCGTGGGGAGACCGAGCCGAGCGCGCCTTCGAGGGACTGAAAGCAGCTCTCATGAACGCCACGGCTCTCGCGACGCCGGACCCCGGTCGGCCGTACTGGTTGTTTACTGACGCGTCGGATTTCGCGGTCGGGGCTTGTCTCGCTCAGGTGTCGGATGGGGGAGGGAGGGACCTGTCGCTTTCGCCAGCCACAAATTCTCTCCCACTCAGTCGCGCTGGGCGACAGTTGAGAAGGAGGCCTTCGCCGTCATATGGGCGTTGAAAAAATTCGACAACTGGCTGTTTGGGGCCCAGGTAAACGTGGTGTCAGACCATAACCCGCTCGCCTACTTGACCGCCAGCACTCCGAAGAGCGCTAAGTTGATTCGGTGGTCACTCGCGCTGCAGCGCTACAGCGTGACGGTGAGTCACAGAAAGGGGAGGGAACATACCAACGCCGACGCGCTCTCTCGGCTGCCCAACAGCTGTTGGGGCGATTAGAGATTGAGCGCACAATGGCAGAGAGCGCATTCCCGCTCCTAAGATGTACCTGGTGTCAGCCGGGGCGCGGGTGGGGAGGCGATCACGGCCACGGCTCTTAAGTGCTAACGAACTTGGACTCGCATTGCAGCGTTTATGTGTTTTCTTGCTTTTTCCTTTTTGTGGCGTGGAACTTTTGCTACTTTAACGTTGTTGTGGGTACGAGGGGAACGGGCCCACCAAGGTACCGCTGATGCACGACATGTTTATCATTGTTCCCGTAGCCGCGGGCAGAGAGGATTGCCGTTTCTTCACTTGCTTTTCGTTAATCGAGGGACCTCGCGTTTTAGCAAGGATTGCTGAATGAAGAGAATGTGGCTTTATTTCTAACGTACGCGTGCATTATTTTCGAGTTACAGTGTATACTTTTCTTGGTTGTTATTGGCTCCGCCGCCATCCTATTTTATTAACTGTTGGCCAATTCAAAAGTCTTGGCACAGTTTTTAGGGGGGCGTGTAGGGATGGCCAAGGGGGCTTAGCGGAAGGAGCTCGGGGAAGTGGCCGCGAGGTCACCCGAAGCGTCCTTCGGAGGCGCCCGATGTCTCGCGCTCTTCCCTTTGGCGGCAAGCGGCGGCCAGCTCCCGAAAGTGGAAGCAGATTTCCCCGCGTGGGAAATAAACAAAACTTACGTTCCCAAGGCGGGTGGTCGCCCTTGCCGCCGTGGTAATTGGGGAAGCGACTTGTTCAGAGCCATGTCGGCGACTCCGGGGAGAGAGAAAGGTCCGACCTCCCTGCGAGATGTCGGCGCGCCTTTTTGGAGAGGTTGAGTTGAAACAAGCCCGTGCGCGGAGCAAGTTGTCTCCCGCGGTCCGCCGGTCCGCGTATCTTTGTCGCGAGCGACAAGGAGTCTTTTTGAGCCTTACCGTGCGCGGTGGGCACTTTGCGCCGAGGCGCGTTTGTCGACGTCGGGCTGCCGCGAGCGGCAGCAGCAGCGTGACAGCCCCTGTACTATATTCTCCCTTCATTGTAAATATATTTATTCAAAAACCTCCATCGAGTCCTCCGGCTCCTGACTGCCAAGAACGGCAGATCCCTACACCACCGCACGGCACTCCACGGTCACCCGGCCCCATCGAAACCCGAGGGAGACGACGGAGCACCGGGGAAAACCACCATCGTTCCGGGAAGGAAGAACTCTA
>JAZHYW010000480.1:0-24217 GCA_037355805.1 Ixodes ricinus
TCTGACGCACTGAAGCTGCAGGGCTGGCGTCTAATCCGCCAATTTTCCTGGTGGTCTTCTGCGTCAATGCAGCAAGCTCGGGCATGTATTGCTTACATGGCTGTGCCTTTTGCTGCCCGTTGACTTGATGGCTGGCAACAATGTTTGTTTGGTATCCAAGTCATTTCAATTCCATTTCGTAAAAGATTTCTTCTGCATCCCGCGACTACTACAGCTTGTGTAAGTGCATGGCCGCTTGATAAGGACTCCCCTTGGGAGCGGCCTGCCGTATGCCTCGCGCCGCCGGTGAGAGCGATAGTTCTACTTTACCCCGCAGCGCCAGCCGTGGCGCTCGTTATCGGCGAAAGAGGCGCAGTCCGCCCGGCGCGGCCCGGTGTGGCTATTTAGATTGTTTTTCGTGAAGCGACAAGTCTCATTTGAAACGAGTGCCATATTTCATGAATGATGTGACAAATCTGTGTCGAATAAAAGCACATAATTCTTTCCGCGAGGAGCTCACTCAGCTGCAGGCTGCGCGTTAGAGCCGCATTCAGCTGGCAGTATGAGCGAATTGTCGTTTTCTTGTTCCCGTCCCCGTTTCTATTACCACTGTAATGAGTTATAGTTGGATATAGCTAGGCCGTATAATTTCCGATTTTAACCGATGCTCGAGCACGCTCGAGCTATGCCTTTTATTTATCTGTGAGGGACAATAAGAAACGGATTCCTCGTGCATAACTTCTGCAATATAAACTTCATTGTTCACGAACAGATCAAGGGAGTCATATAGTTCGCAAGCGGAATACCTTTCGGGAAAGAGGCTTCCGCGAAAGTCTCAATATATTCTCTAGAGAGCTGTTTAGGTCCCCAGCCGAGTTAGCCAGAAGAGGTCTGAGGAGCTTCCCGAGAAAGAGCTCGCAGAGTTCTTAGCTGTGGTACCGGTCTCTGCAGTTAGTACACCACATCAGCGGGAAGTCCATAAGGTGTGGAAGCTCAGCGCTCGAGGGAACCTTGCCAATCCGTCCAGAACGACGGATCTCTGCCGACTGTAGAGCCCTCTCGACAAAGGTGCAGACGAGCTTGCACGGCCAGACAGCTTCAGGTCGTGGATAGCTGAGTCCTCTTTGGTCAAGGCTAAACACGAACTGATTTTCTCCGTCACGAGATTCATTTCCCTTAAGTTTAGGCTTGCATTCAGGACACGTCACCTGCAAAGTTGAGCGGGTTTTACACATTATCCTTCCTTGCTTCAATCTGTCTTGAAATTCGTCGCAGGTTCGTCGCAGTTTTTTCATTCGCTCGTTCAGTCGTTTGGCTTGCATTTGAAGGCGGTGCGCGTTTTTCTTGGCATCTTCTATGAAGCCTAGCTGTCAAATTGAATGACGTCTGACATTCTTCCACTTCAAACCCTTTCTGCAGGAAAGGTTCAATAGCCACGCACTCATCAACAGCTGGTCTTTTTTCTGCAGGGGACTGCATTTTGCGTTGTTGGCTTCTACCGTTCGCATGCGACGTGGACGCGTTAGGTGGCACACGAACAAGCGTTCTGCGCTTCTTTGAACCTGCTGGTTGCATGTACAACGAATACAATGGGAATTGAGTCGGCACCACTGTCGGTCCGCTTCCGCTTCATCCCTACCTTGTAGTCCTCCTCCTTAAATGCCTATACGTACAACCTCGGCTTTCTGCAGGAAAGATAATCCTCTTGGCGCTCCCCTCTCCTAAGCTGCGAGGGGGAGCCAGGTTGGGGCAAGGTAAAGCGCGAAGAGGATATGGGAAAGGAGGTGGCGGGCAAAAGTGGGAAGCGCGAAGTGTACGTCGGCCTTTAAAATGAAGGGAGCACACGACTCTCCTGGAGCCTGGTTGCCACTGGCTGCCCTTCTCGCTGCCTTGTCGCGAAATGTTCTTCAACCAGGCATCCTGAAATTTCTCTCTAGACAGAAGCTCGTGATAGCAGAGTTCCGGATTTCTCGCAGCATTTGACTTACAACGCGGCACGCAACGGTTTTTAGGCATCGCGTGCTCCGTAACCCATCTGCACACTTTAAAACTGTGCAGAGACAGACAAAAGGCGGCTGTCTACGTCTCTTCTTTCTCATCCATCAGTGGTTATCGCCACAAAAGCATAGAAACGAGCAAAAAAGCGATCGAAAACACAAAGCACACAGGCGAGCACAGGGTAAAACTGCGATATTTTCTCCGTGCAAAGCGGTGCAAAGGTGGGGGACAAGCGATTTTTGCGGCCTTTTGCAACCGCGGCAGCGCCTCGGTATCGGCGAAGCCAATGACGGGCAGATATTTTCTCTGGGTCGCGGAGCAAGGGCGTGTTGGGCGCCTTCTCTATACTCTGTTTCACCTGTATGATGAACCGCAGGAAAGGCTACAAGCGCGAGCTCCTTGCTCTAGGGCACATCTCGGCGGCACAAGCTCTCGTGCGTTAAGAGTATATTCCAACGCTAAGAGCTCGCGCTTCTAGCCTTGTCTGCGGTACAACATAAGGTGAAACGGAGTATAGCTGGTATAGCTTTCAGCTCACGAGACCACTCGCCGATGTGCAGCGCCTCCACGGCAGATGGGAGAAGTTCTCCTCTCACGCGCGCTCTTTTGTTTTCGAAAAAAATCGGCAGGCCGCACCAACAGGGGGATCGAGAGGCCGTGGTCAGTCTCATGCGGCAAAGTGAAGTCGGGTGATGCTTGGTGTCCACTTTGGAGAACAACCAAGCATTCTATTTCTTCAAGTCACTCAGCGACATTCTCCCTCAAAGTTAGAAATCATGTATTTTGTGGAGTGGACACAAATAATTGGCGTCAGCAAAATATTAGGCATTGTTATTGGACGACAACCTGCAACAAATCAACTGTCATTGCATTGCCGCTCAACTGCTTCATCGTGCTTAGCTCCCGTCGAGGTGATGGGGATCAGGAGCTTCGGCGTAATGTCGGCATCAAGGACAAAGGCCACCGAAGATAATCCTCATTGTCCCGCGGTCGCTCCTTGAGACGTGGTCAGGGGAATTCAGCACGAAACCTGGCAGGCCAATTCATTGGTACGGGCAGCTCTGATAAAATGGTCGGCCTCATGCAGTGGTAGAAGGATGGTTTTCGGTCGGCCATTCGCAACACGTCCGTTTTCCTCGGTGTACTTTGTTCAGCGCAGACCTACACCCGACGTCAGGAATGCTTCGGCATTGGGATGTCTAATTTAATTGGCAATGAATACTAAGGGACAGCCGGTGGCGGTCGACGTGCCATTGTGGCGTAAGTTGCCCTCGGTTCGTCTGATGCCGCTTTGTTCGCAGAATGTCTCCGGTTGAAATGCCTGTCGAACTTGTTCCGAAACAATCTGGGCAATCAAACTAAGAGCGGGGCAACTGATGGCAGGAAGTAGCTTCCTGATCTCCCCAGACAACGTCGTGGATGATGTCGCGGATGCCTGGGAGGCTGGCGTCGAAGTAGCAGCTGGACGACTCGGGGGTCGAGACGCCGGGAAGTTGTTGATTGTGACAGGCGCGGGCATGCAGTGCACATTCAATGTTGGAAGCCTTGGTGATATGAATTCTTCTACTGTTTTCGGGGTTTGCAGACAAGGCTGCCGAAGGTGTTGTCCCTCACATGAGGGACATGGAATTCTTAGGTTCTTGTCTTCTGTAGCATCAGGGTCGGCGTAGGCACTCGGTCAGACGCAAAACATCCTCCACGAAGGTGGTGACGCTCTCGTTAGGGCCGTGTCCTGGACAGAATCAGGAATGCGGCTCTCTTTCGTCGATGTTGGCTGACGAACGTGCACTTCAGCTCGATCTTGCAAACTTCCCACGACGTTAAGGAGGATTCGTGGTTCTCAGACCAGTGCCTGGCAGTTTCTTCCACAAGAAGTATAGTTTCTGCAGGAGCTGGTTGTCTGTCCACCCACTGTGAGCAAACGACAAGGTCATATTGTTCAATCCAGCCCTCGACGTCTTCATACACCTTGCGTGAAAGAGCGCCGGAGTGTGAGGATGCGACGGGCATGCAAACAATGGTTGGAGCGGACACGGTTTGCTGCTGCAGGTTTGTCATTGTTGGTTCAGTCAGCTTCGGCTTTTCTGTCAAAAGACCGTATTCCGGTAGTTCTTGCTGGTAGGAGCGACTGGCTCAGAGTTCAGGTTTTTTGTGGTGTATTTTCCGAGGTTTGTCCTTGTGGTACTCGCTCGTCTTGCGGCTTTGCTGCCGGGTTCGGGATAGGACTTGGTTCACGGCTCACCGGGGGTTTAAGACGCGGGATAGTCCGCCACCCGTGTCCCATTATCGGGCAACTCGTCTAAGAATCCGCCAGGATGCACACAGAGTGAAGGGCAATGGGTAAAGTACCAAGCATCTCCACCAGAACATACGATGACAGCTGAGCATGACCTGGAACTTTCCAGAATAGTAAATATTGGTAAGATATGACTAGAGCAAGCATCCGTGACAATGTAACAAACCTGACAGAACAGAGTCTATCCTGACCACTAAAGAAGCTGCATTGCTTTAGTGGCATTCTGTCCGAATAAATTCACTCCTTCGTTGTTTGTCGACTGCCTTGGACGAACTGAACTGAAATGAATGGTGGACCACGTTTCTAGTAATGAGCCGCTGCAGACTGTCGTCGCAAAGCGGCGTGAACGGGTGGACTGGGTAGGTAACACGTGCGATGAAATGTCCATACAGCTTACAATTCGCGTAAAGAATGTTGATGAAACTTTTGTGTCGACGAAAGGTGCGACAGACAAACGGAATTAATACCAACTGCAACACTTGTGCTCCGTGAAAGTGCACGTCTACGTCAGAACAATTAAGGAAGCTGCACAGCATCACATAAAGCACGGCACAGGAACTACCAGCTTGAAGGCAGCTCTGCGGTGCGCCGCACACCTGTGCTCCGTGAAAGTGCACGTCTACGCCGGAACAATTTGGGAGGCAGCACAGCATCATTTAGCATGGCACGGGAACTACCATCTTCAAGGCAGCTCTCCGGTGCGCCGCACAACCAAAGGGGGCCTTCGGTCATTTGAACGAAGCGGCACCACGATTGCACACTGCCAAGCACGACTCACGCAATTTTCGTCACTAAACTGTCTATCCAAATGTACTGCACACGCTTCACTGCAGACCTCTAAGATTCCGATGGTCAACGAGAGCACAAGAAACGTCGCCTTAAAATTTATCCTAGCGGTATCCGAATCAATCCGAGGTCCGAGCAACGTAGGGCCCATTGTCTCTTTCGCGGCAATATCCCCGTCGGTCACCAGCGAAATGCACACCGTTCCTCCGTATTTTTACGTTATATCTACGTCAGACAGCACGCTGAACTCCGAAGTCACTTTCGACCGGCCTCATGTGACGTTTTCCGCGTGTGAAATCAACTCGCCGAGACGAACGACAACGAACAAAGCATCCGACAAGCTCCGGCCCAGCTGGGGCCAGCCGCTGCCTGGGCGCTGCCACCTATCTTGTGACGTCACGTATTTGGTTTGTTCACGTGACGAGTGGTCAAATTTGCGTACAATGGCAGCGGCCTTATGGGGGTCACTTTCGAGTGCAGACCGGAACCCCGGTTTATCGCTCTAAGCCCCTCTACCTCGTTGGAGCACCCTGTGGATCGGAGACATGGTGTGTGCCACTAGTCCGGCTGGCTCTCTGAGGATGGAAAAATAAAACACGTCTTATGCCCAGCTGGCTTCCTCTTCTTTTGTTTTTGGGCTTGTGCAACGAAGTCGAGAAGCCGCACAAGTCACGCCATGGCCGTCCATGTTGTCGCCGCTACTCGCGTTGCTGGACGTCGAACGGTCTCTCGTTTGACGTAAAGGGGTGTGGCGGTACAGCTCAAAGCTGGACGCCGACTGCGCTGTAGGAGGCGACGCTGGAGCTCAGGGAGGTTGGCCATCTTGCAGTTATCGGAGGAAAATATCAGACGTCATATGTAATCCGTGGGCCGTGTTCCAAAATTTACTCGCTCTTACTGAAGAGTAGAGTTTTCTACCTTGCGTTGTAAAACCTACCCGCGTCCAGCGTTTTTGCAATATGTGTTGTCACGTGGCTTGACCTTTCGGAGGAACTCGGATACATTTGTGTAGTATTTGGAACACAGCCTCTTTGAGCTGCGTACGTGACGCCATTATGCGACCGCGGTGGAAGCGATATCTGAAGCTCTAGCTGCGCCCATCAAGTCCGGTCTACGTCGACATCTTGTGCAGAAGGCAAAATTCCCTATTGTTTATTGATTGTGACATGTACGTAGAACTGAAAAAGGAAGATCCCCGAAAAACTGAATAGAGCTTTTTTACGCTAGTAAATGAATCCGGACAACCAAAATAATGACTAAATTTCAAAATAAACATATAACTCAGAATTTAAAAGAAGAAAAAACGTTCCGGATTTCTTTATTCGATAATAAAATAAATGTCAGCTTTGACAGCGTGGGCTTAAGGACGCAATGACTTCAAACTTCTACAGTGTTTTCTACAGACACAATCGCATTATTAGAAAGTTTTAGTAGGTCGTTCCGATACCTCCGATACCCCCGATAACGACACCCGATAACAATACGAAGCATGCGCAAAGGTGGCGGCGGAGAGCTCGCCTGCGTTTTTTTTACCGGTCTTCACTGAGTATCGGGTATCGTTATCGGAGCCATCGGGACAATAACTCTTTATTAGAGAGCTTTAGTAGATCGTTCCGATACCTCCGATACCCCCGATAACGATACTATATATGTAAGCGCGAAGGCGGAGGCAGAGTATCGGGTATCGTTATCGGAGTCATAGGAACGATCTACTAAAACTCTCTATCGTCAGTGGCAATCAATAATTCTGGTCATGACGTCACATATAGGAACTAAAACATAGAGTCACAGAAACATCTCGTCACCAACAGATGAACTAAAAAAAACTAGAACATAAAAAAAAGTGAAAAAGGGCATTGTTGATTTCTTCGTGTTTTGGTTCAAAAATGTATTCAGAGCGTGGTAGCGCAGAGAACGACCTTCTTCCTGAACTAAGCAGATTGCGTGGGCAAGACAGGAGGCCTGCTTTCCTTGCAATCTCTCGAAAACCCCACGGGAAATATTCAAGGGTCCGCGGCTGGAAAATATTTCCCGCGCGTATCTTCGTATCTCGTTATGAATTTTGTTACATTTTTTTATGAAAACCAGCGAGAAAGGCACTTGCGTGAGATTGAGAACGAGAGCTGCCGCAAAATGTCAGTCAAAAATTGCATAGAGACAAAAAAAAAGAACGATGGTCCTTGTATCAAATAATATTCTGCTGTCACTCGTGCATTGGTTTTTTGTTGTTTTTGTTGTTTGCGCAACGTGCGGCTAAAATAATCATCTTGACCAGACCCTTTCAAAAATGTGACAATGGGGCAAACAGAGTGTAAGACACGTTGATCGTCGAATTCTCTAGGTTCCGATGATGCCGCGGAAAAGCACATGACATAGATGTTCAGAATAAGAAGCTCTCGCGTGGTTTCTGGTTGGTTTGCGTTGGTGCGTACTGTTGTGACCGAGGAGTTCCCCAGGCAGCCTCAGGCAGGGCCAGGCGAGGACAGGAACCGCAGGCCGACTCCAGGCAGGGACATCAGAAGACGGGAGGGTCTCTCACGATAAACTCTGTTTTAATTACATATATACAGAAGTTTCTCCATCGTCCGAGAGCACCCCTTGCCACCTCTCGTTTGCTCTTTTTATAGAGTCGCTGTCGATGTTCCCGCGGTTGGCAGCCAATGGTGGCCGAACTGCCAACGAACGTCATGTTCAGGCCCCGCCCCCACTCATGCTCTCGAGCACGCACGCACATACACGCACACACTGCAGCGTCGGACGGGCTTCCAAATCCGGCGCAGGGGCACTCTTGACCTCGATAAGCCGCGCCAGGAGTCGGTGACGAAGGGTCCGCTGTCAGCTCGTGAGACGTTGACCGTGATGGAGATGATCCCCTCATTATGCGGCGTCGTGGCTCAGGAAAGGTTTAGCGGGATAATCCGCAAGTGGCGCCGGACGAAAACCTGAACTGAACGTACTCGCCCGGAAGTCCCGCCGCCGGCGTCGTCCCCCGGAATCCTCCCCCGGCAGTGCAGCTTGTTCCTGGATAGTTCAGCTCAGCTCCGCTCCCAGGTGTATCGGCGTCAACACGGCGCCGGGCGACGTGTTCGGTCAACAACGGCTCAGACGGCCGGTCGCCTACCCTCAATGGGAAGGCCAAACCCCGCCGGGTGGACAAGAAGGGGAAGCGAAGGAAGGACGTGACCTTGGCCAAGGCCTATCGCAACAGTACCATGCCAGGAGGAATAACACGAAGCCTTCGGTCACCTCTGGGTCGCTGAACCCGTCAAACACAAATTTGAGGCCGAAGTTCACAGAGAGTGCTATTTGGTTTTTCTCGAAGATGGCGTCATGCGGGACGAGATATCAATCCCCCAAACTCTCTCGATGTTCAAATTTCAGCGAGAATGTGAAACACAAAGTCGCACCCAGCTTCATCGGAGTGCGCGCAAGCAACACCATAGGGCCAGCCGATTGAACAGCTGCACAGATGACGTCGCGCCCGCGTGTCCCTACATCCCTACGCCGCGTTAGAGTCAATGATGCGTAGATTGTAGCAAGGCGGACTGTAAATACTCTGAACTTTCTCGTCGGAAGATCGTCGTTTGAGAAAATTATTGGCGATGTGCGCGATCGAAAGCGTAACTATGATCGGCCTGTCACAATGGTTCGAATTCTGACCCTGACGTCAGCAAAGGATTTTTCATCGACGGAAATAAGAAGAATATGAGGACTTGAATGTTGACGGTTTTGACATTGTTGTTTTGAGAATGCCAGGATTTACAGTTTCCACCAAGCTAAAACAAACGCCATCGAGCTTCTTACTCGCCAGGAAATGACGTCACGAAAGGGAGCTATAGGAGAACGCCACCCAAACATCTCGCTGCTCATACGTGACGACAAATTGGCGTTACACAACTTTGGGAAGGAGTTACTTGAAACCAAAATCGTCGCATCGGAATCGACGCAAGATTGAACTTTGTGATGTTGTGGAGCCGTGCGCGGTGTACGCGGCTTTAGGGCTCATCTTGTGCTACTGTCAACAACGCCACGGTGGTCACCCGCAGACGGTGTGGGTAGTGACGTCGGTTATGTCTGAGAGATGAGGGGCGACGGGGGATGGAACGAAAAATTCGGGGAAAGGTAAATGAAAAAAATTAAAGACGTTGACATTTTTCTTTAAAGCCAAATTAGAGCGCCGCTCTTAAGGAGGAGGGAGGGTTCGGAGGGGAGGGCATGCCCCTCTTCCTTCGCCGCTAAATTTAGCGGTGAGCTTTTTCCGCCATATTTAGCGTGAAAATATTACCCTCGTGACGTCACTTGCGACCTCACACGTGACGTCACAAGGGTAAATTTAGCGGAAATATTTTTCCGCCAAATTGAGCGGAAAAATCTCCCCGCTAAATTTAGCGAGAATATTGGCAATGCTAGATGCGTGTGGCGTCACACGTGAGGTCATACGTCATGTGTTCCCTATAATGACGTCACGCGGGACGTGATGTCACGAGGGTAACCCTCGTGACCCTCGTGAGTGTAACCCTTTACCCTCGTTAGGGTGATCCTCGTGACCCTCGTTAGGGTGACACTCGTGAGGGTAACCCTCGTAACTCTCGTGAGAATAAACCTCGTGACCCTCATGGGGGTAACCCTTGTGAGGGTAACCCTCGTAACCTTCGTGAGGGTAATTCCCTCGTAACCCTCACGAAGGTAA
The DNA here is from genome assembly GCA_037355805.1 of Ixodes ricinus. Taxonomy (NCBI): domain Eukaryota; kingdom Metazoa; phylum Arthropoda; class Arachnida; order Ixodida; family Ixodidae; genus Ixodes; species Ixodes ricinus. The sequence goes on from JAZHYW010000480.1 coordinate 9,750, forward strand.
CCCTCGTGACTTTACACGTGACATCACGTGTGACGCCATTATGGAAACGTCCCATATTGCAACGCAAGGCTACGCTGACGGCGACGGCGTCGCCACCGTCACCGTAACGTCACCGTAACCGTAATATAGGTTCTAGAGATTCTGGAATTAAAACGGTTCGCGTTGCATGAACTAACGAGCGGCCATGACAGACTTTCAAGCGAGAGGCTCGTGCCAGGACCCGTACTGCGCAGGGGCGTTCAGTGACGTCCTTTCAAAGTTCATACGTTTAACGTCAGGGTCAGTAGTATCATAGTGAACAACAAATTTGATGGTGTGCGTTCGAATCGACGGTGACAAGTTTGCGTGTGTACGATGGAAGCTCGGTGTCCTCGCGTTCTCACAACATTCCCGTCAAAATTAACAACCTGACATTACACTTGTTTGCGTTGATGAACTCAGAATTAATCCCAGTTTGGATAATCTTCGAAAGTCTACCGTAAAATGATTTTATCCCGCCGGTGGGGGACAACCATAGAGCACAGTACACAAGGTAAAGACCGGACATTGTCATAGGCCCGTAGCTATCAAGTTTTGAGCAGCGCTCCAGGTGAGCAAAATAGAATATTTGGCTCGCGTTTCGAACGTGCGTCATCACGCTTCCACACTACAGTTTTCTTATACTCCGTGCCAGCGTTGCAGAGGCTGGAAGAGCGAGCTCAGAGCTTGCAGTGTCCCTGCCAAGCACGCGCGCTCGTGCGCGTGCTCGGAAGCCAAATGGGACGCTGATGCCACGAACTGCATTATTCTTTTTTTTTCGTTTTCTTTTTTAAACGTTTTGTTATCGCGCGTCTACAGATGCTGACAGAGGCTTGCATTCGAACGTGGCACGTGCAAAAACCGAACGTTACAGCGCCGCCTGGATTCTGCTGCCAGCATATCATGGTCGCGTCTTGCGGACGCGCTCGCGCCCCCTGCCCGAGAGCAACGGGTCTATAGGCCCCAGCCGCCGAGATAGATCCGTGACGGCTAGCGCTCCTAGCGGGCGGCACTAGGCATAATCTGGTTCCAGTTCCGGTCAAGTTAGTTTGGGTTTCGGTTTGGGCATTTATGCTCTGGGTCTCCGGTACCCTTCACCTTCTCTCTTTTTCCCTCTCTTTCCCCCGTGCCTCCTTCCTCCTAGGCGCTCGGAAGTTCCTCGGCTCCTAAAGCTGCTGCCTTTTTTTTTCTTTTTTAATGTTGACGCAGTTTTGTTTTAATAGCAAGCCCTAGCAGCACACACGCTCCTCCGTACGCTCCGCTCAATACGTTGATTCCGCTCAATTAGGCTGCGCTACGTTCCCTCGCCAAGAAATTACAATACGGGAAGTTTGGAAGTAAACGTAACTTGCTTTAATATTTTCTCCTGTTGTTTAGTGCCACTCTTGTTCTCGTGCCCGGGAGACGGCTTGGCTGTCCTCGCTGGCCACTGGCCGCCGGTCCTGAAGCAGCGGAGTGATGGGGAAATACGACGGCCGTCACTCGACGGCCCACTCCAGCTCTCGGTTCCTGGCGTTCTCCTCGTGCCTCACGTTCTTTTCCTTGCTCGCGCCTCTCTCGGCCGTCCTCTTCTTCTCACGACGGCCCTACAAGTTTCATGGATGTCCTGGATGTCCCGTGGACGTCCATAGGATATATATGCTTCCTGTGAACTTTTTTAAATATCTAAATTCGATACCGCGTCTCGCACATTTTTTCCCCGAAATTTTATGCCTGCGTTTGTCGTCTTCAACTACATCTTTGTCGTCTTCAACTTCAGCCAGGCGCTATTCATCACGTGGTTTTTGTGAAGCATTAGATTATAACAATTTCGTCGTTTTAAGTACTTTAGGTAAATAAACACTCCTCACAAAAATCGTTTTAATTAATCTTAACCAAAATACAGAAAAGCACCACGTAGTGGAGGGCATTGAACGAACTGTCTGGGCCGCTATTCGGCTTTAGTGTCCTCTCTTTACGTTTACTATATTACTCTATGGGCCAACTGCCCGGATGCGAAATGCGCCCGAACTTGGACAACGTTACTCGGCTGGTGTGACCTATACGTCTGGCTACAATTTAATCAAATCCAAAAGACCGAAAGAAATAAAAGGAACGACCGGAACGCTTTTTAGTAAATTTTTATTTAACGGCGGAAATAAGAACGATATCAGAGTATCAACTTCGACGATGTTGATTTTATAATGAAATCATCCAAGCCTCCATCGTGTTTTTAGAGACCATTAAACATCTCGGTCGCAGCTGACAATCTTTGTCGTGACGTCAGGCGTATATGGTTGTCTCCGTGCGCTCTCTCGTGCTGCTCTTGTTCGGCGCCTAGGAAGTGGTAGGGATTTTCGCCCCTTCATTGAAAAGCGTCACGAAGATACATGGATCTCTGGGTTTGTGAGAAAACAAAACTTTGCGGCAATCTTTCGGCTCCTCTGACTACCACGTCATAACACAAAGAAGCTTTGTGTTTGACAAGTTTAGCGACCCATTTTTGCCTTATCAAGGGGCACGTGCGAGGTATGCGTGGCCTGGCGCTCTTGGCCATCTTGGCCCCCACTAGAGCCACTCTATATGGCAGTGTAGCTGCCAGAGTAGCGCCACGCTTTTCCCTGTGCCGCCTCTCACCGCGATTGGTCACACGCGGTACCATAGCAACGAGCTGAGCTGGCTCGGTTTCCTTAGCAACCGAGTGACTACTCGTCACGTGACCTCGCAAGAGCCGTGATGTCACCGGTAAGATGGCAGCGCCCAGAGCTGGTGGATACGAGTTTGTTCGGTGCGCGGTAGTCGTAAAGTGCCGCTGCTTGCCGACGGTTTCGGACTTCTTCGTGCTTTCTGACACAGATATAACTTGAAGATCTGAAAGAATTAGACTTTATACTTTATCTGTGGAAGATCGCTCTGGATATTAGCACTTGCGCGACAGCATCAGTCACATCGCCGTAGCGGTGCTCGGATTCCTGGATGTGTTCGAGGATCGATAAGACTTTTTGCATGCAATTTTCGCATACTCCTAGCCTTGTTTGAACGTTGGAATGTCTGAGAATCGATGCGAATCGTACGCGTCGCATGTTGGACCTTGGGGATGTTGTTTCAGCCCCAGGTAACCGCGTAATCACAGAAACTTTTAGCGAGGAAGCTCCGGCGATCTTTACGTTTTGTACTAATTAATGATTTTACGATATAGCTTCTAGGATAACATTTTCGCATTTTCTAGCTTCCTTTCAATGTTGGAATTTCTGAGAATCGAAACGAAAGGTATACGTCGTGTGTAGGGCCTAGGGGAAGTTGTTTCACCCCTGGGTCACCGAATAATCACAGCAACTTTAAGTGAGGAAGCGCCTGCGATCTTTAACATTTTGTACTAATCAACGATTTTACGAATCGACAGTTCTGAAGACTTTGATAAACGTGCTTTCCTTGCAATAGCTTGCATTTGATCGCAGTGTTTTTTTGTTTGTTTTTATCAAGTGACAAGCTGGCGTTTGCTGAAATGACGTATATGAAATGACCTGCTCTATAACAATGCATCAACACATATTATTAAACTTATATGCTCAGAGGTGTGTTCGTCTTTGTAATTAACAAGTTACAGACAAATATTTCTTACGAGTGTAATATTTATTTTCTGTAGCTGGGCCCCGTTTTGTGCTCGTTAATGTCCGTGTGCTATGATGGTATCATCATGTGTGTATGGTTCTAAATGTCCTCTTTGCAATGCCTACAAAATCCAAAATGACGTCAGCCGACCCCAGCTCACGCATTTGACACGAAAACTGCGTCATTCGGACGTATGCGCTCGTCAACAATCAATTCGTCGACGAATATTTGAATTCGCGTTCGTGGCCAATGAGTGCACATGAGTTCACTTGCGAATGCCAAGTTCTATGGTGCGCTTAAAAAGCACGGTGGAAGCTTGGGGTCATGGCAACGGTGCCCTAGCATGTCACAACCGCGTGATTCCACTGTTCTCTTTTGAGTTGAGGATTAAAGCTTAGGAAGAAGAAGTTAGAAAATCATTTCTTGGCCCCGTTAACACGGGTATGCGTGCTACACCAGATAAAAATATTGACTTTTTGTATGCTGGTAAATTTCCGGACGACCACTTGGCCTGTCGGCAAGAACACCTGATGTCCGGCGTCCGTCTTTTTTTGATGGCGTTAACAATCCCTTGTAGACCGCCGTGCTGTCCTTCTTGGTTTAACCCCGTCGACAGTTCATCGCCCAAAACAAGGGTGAGACCGTCGTCGACGTCGCTCCTCGCATGTCGGTGAGATAACGTCTTGAATTAATGATTGGGTCTTGAAGAAGTATGGTGCTAAGCATACCTTCTCTTACTATGGGGCAGCCTAGCAGCAATCATGTCCCAAGCCAATCGTCCTGTCGCGGCCGGCGTAATCGGATTTTGTTCCATAGGAGCGAAGTCCGAAAGTACAAGGACGGTACGTTTGTCCCACGAAGCGGCCGCCATCCCGGCGGCGCGGAAAACCACTCGCCTTGTCCATGCACCTACAATACTTAGCAGCTCTCGTCGCCCGAGTCCCCGGGCTGCAAATCGTCTCACTTCACAGAAGAAATAGGCACCGCTCCTCCAGAGGCCCGTGCCGTACCGCCATGGAAAGCGACCTTTAGGTCTTTTACCCACTTTCAATTAACGAATGGAGATATCAACTAGATAAAAGTTGCCGCCCGGCGTCGCTGGCAGTACGGTTACCATGGCAACCTCCAGGCCCAAAATGGAGATCACTATACGCGCTTCTGACGTCGTGCATCTAGATAATTTTGCGTCGTGTCGCTACTCTGGCAGCTACGCTGCCATATAGAGTGGCTCTAGCCCCCACGTGGCTCAATATATGGATAATTGATCTGGGCACCGGGCAAGCTGACCCGTCAAGAACATGAGAGCCGCCAGTGCGCCCACACTCTCCCACTTTTCCTTTAAGGGACAATGACACACCCCCAAAAAAAGATTTTTTTCTTTGCAGGCGATTTGTTATGGTTTCCAGAAGCCTACCCAATCAAACTTTTGCTACAGCGTTACGCATATCAAACAAAGTAAAAAGCCGAACCTACTCGAACATGAAACAGAAACTGGACTGGGGAGGAAGAGGAAATATATAGGAAAAAGAAGTTACCGAAAGTCACGTGGCTGTGCTACTTTTTTTTTAAATCAATATATTTGCAGAGTTTACGTGTCACAAAAATAGGTATATAATATTGTGTCTCTTTTTAGCATTTAATATCGGCCTTCGATGGCTCATGACTTTGATTATCTTTGGTGGTTTTGTCTAAATTATATCTTTAAAAAATGGCTTGTGACCACAGAGAAGCGAGTGAGCATGACTCAAACCTGCCAGTTCTCGATCGGTGGTTTTCAGACGGAAAGAAAGGGAGTTTCAGGCCGAAAATTGTGTTCGGGCAGTTGCGCTCTTATGTGTCATGTACAAATAAAACCTTGGCGAGCATAAATATTCTGTCAATGTCCCTTTAAGTCGCATCGTTACCAGATCGTCAATCTTATACACGTTACACTAAAAAAAAAAATCGATTACAATTGCTTTTGTTTAAAAGTATTCAATCGGAGTGTTTTATTACTTGTTTTTAAGTGTTTATAATTGGAACGACATGTCTAGTTTTCTTAATTAAAAGGTTAATTTGTTTTTTAAGTGATTAGCGAGCAAATGAGTAAGCATCGCGCATTTTCTGACGTCCGGCCGTCACCACGAGTAGTGCGGTCCCATAAAAAGTATCTTTTTACCTTGAATACACTATTTTTAAGACATTTTGTCACTTTAATACAGGGCGTTTCATTTTAATTCAAACCGATTTATTAGAAAAAGTCGTAATACAGTTTAGGCAGGTGTGTGTATGCGTACGTTGGTGTCGCGTTTGATGTCGAGGACGTTATAGATGGTGGGACCGACTCCGAGCTTGGATGAAAACGTTCTGCTTAATACACGTGCCGCAGGGCTCGTGCCAACAAGTCAGCGTCGTCCTCTTTGCTGGTGGCGACTCTGGACCTATTGACCGTTACACACACACACACACACACACATATATATATATATATATATATATAACGGGCATGGTGGGGGGGGGGGGCCGAAAGCGTAAGTATAACTGAAAAGAAAAAGCCTCGGTGAAAAAAGCTACAGCAGATAAAGAAGCTCACAGGGCAAGGGCTATTTGTCTTTTTGTCCCGTCTTATTTTGCACAATTTTTAATATGAATGTCAATTGCCAACTTGCCCAGCAGACCAAGCTTCAACAATGGCTGGTTTCTTCTTCGAAGTTTCGGCCGGAGTCCGGCCTTTGTCAAGAGACGAAGACCTCTGATGAAGGCCGGACTTTGGCCGAAACGTCACTGCAATAAAGCGTCCGTTGTTGCGGTTTCTTTTCAGTTGATTATATATATATATATATATATATATATATATATATATATATATATATATATATATATATATATATATATATATATATATATATATATATATAAGTTTGAAGCATTGTTTGTACTAAATAGGCTCGTTGTAAACAGTATAGATACAAACATATGTTCAGTCTCGACATCAATATTTTCATTATTGACATCGACATTTCAGCTACGGTTCACGCTTTTGCAGCCCGAGCAGCGTCATGACTGAAAATACCGAGCAGAATCTCCAGCCTGCGAATCAGGCTTTAGCGTCCATTCTGCGGCGTCCACGCCGAATGAATCGCGGCATGTCACATTATACACGCGGAGTTTTACGGGGTAACCAGCCTTGTTAATTTCGCTGAAGCCGCCACAGTAGTCGGACATTCCCAGGAGGACGTAGTATCGACCATTTTAACGCGAAAAAGAGCACGGGCTCTCACACCGACGCCGACAACATCCCATTTCAGTGGCTTCTTTACGGGCCTCGGTGGGCTTTTGCCCGCTCAACCGCGTATGCGCGGCGCCGGCAGCATCCGTAGGGGCGGTCCGGCTTGTTTGTAAACACATATATATATATATATATCAAAAGATATTTGCCGTTATTGAGATGGTCTTCCAAAACGAAGAGCAAGTCGCCAAAAAGTTGTGTACGGAAACGTTTCAGGCCTTGTAGGACTGACGAAGAACCCTACCAGGCCCGAAACGTTTCCGTACACAACTTTAACGACTTTCTCGTTTTGAAGACCGTCTCATAAGAGCAAATATCTTTTGGAATATATTCCTCTCGAGTGCCTTCTTTTTATCCCAGGTGCTGTTATTATATATATATATATATATAGGCAAAAGTAGGGGCGCGGACGCAAAAGCCGTGGGATAATAAAAATAATGTATCTAATTTAAGGGCGAAAAAAAATCACACAAGAAAAAATATACCTTTTTTCTTATACATTTCTACAACCCAAAACGGAGGCTACAAAGAGGGGACAAAGACCTGCCGTCTCAAACACAGCCACTAAAATTTTAGTCAGGACACTTCTTTTATACTCGCCATCTTCACAGTGGATTCCGAGTCAAGAGGTCCAACGCGTCAAGAGGTCCAACGAGTCAAGAGGTCCAATATTGGACCTCTTGACGCGTTGGACCTCCTGACGCGTTGGACCTCTTGACTCTCCGTGGATCTCTTGACTCGTTGGACCTCTTGACGCGATGGACCTCTTGACCCATATTGGATCTCTTGACTCGTGCCTCGATGTGTCAAGAGGTCCAACGCGTCAAGAGGTCCAATATTGGATATCTTGACTCGTTGCATCTCTTGGTGTGAAACATGTACAGGCAAAGGGTGTAAAATAAATACAGGCGAAAAAAGAAACTACGAGGGCACCTCTTGTGATCTGAGAGTGCGTGAGCACTACCTTTGCCCGAGTTGCGTTGCCGCAACGGATAGCGTGATAGTTTCACGATCAAGAGGGCGTAAGTTCGAAATTAGGATGGTTTCGTGCTCACGTGACTAGAGAGGTCACGTGACCACAGATATTTTTCTTGTTTACCAGATAGGTCACGCGACCAGCAATATCACGTGACCAGAGCTTTTTTGTGTTGGATTGTGTCATGGATTTTGACAGCGGATTTTGCCGACGGCTTTTTCGCTGACTGAGCCAGGTAATGCTCACGCATTAAAAAAAGCAGACAACAGAAATGCTAACAATATAAGACGGAGAAGAAAATTGTCGGAAAAAGAGCAAAAAGTTAAGCTGTGAAGACTTCCACACGGCAGGGGGATCTCACGAACACGGCTTTGATACATCGTTTCTGGCCGGTGATATAATCAGTCTTCGTGCGTATGACCCGTGATTTTCTTGGCTTCTGAAGTGACAGATACGCACGCGCTGGGCTGTGGGGATCGCATGTTGGGCACTGGATTTGTAAACACCTGAAATCATTGTTGTTAAAAACTGTCAAGCTTATAGTAACATTGGTTTGTTCTGGACCTGCAGCCCTGCAGGGCTGTGTGCCTTTGCTTTTCTACCCCTGACCAAAAAGTCGTAAATCTGCATCTCCCGTGTTGCTCTCCCCCGCGAATATCGAACACGTCACCGGAAGGGTCTTAACATTCCACGATTTGAGATGCCTTTTTTTGTTTAGGTAGTGACTACTTCGACATCCGGGTTCAAAACAATTGTGAAACTACTTCGAACACATCGTTCGTCACATACAAAAGATATGTCCATAGTTATTTGCTATTTTGACGTCTACCATCACACTAAAGCACTATTACGGCGTTTGACGTCAGGATAACTGAAGATAGTTTTTTTTTTTAATTTTTGTGAAATCATTTTTAAAAGTTGCAGTAATTGTTTAAATTTGTTCACGTCCCGTCAAAACAGCTTTCTTGATATTTTGAAGTTCTTGGTCTTCGAAGAACTTGAAGAGACAGTTTGCCCTGGCGCAGCATGGCATGTAAAGTTAATAATTTTTCCATTCGCCATGGCCTAGCACTGGAAACACCAGATCTATCGGCTTCAGAGATCGACGTAATTTCCGACACGAACACTTCTTCAATCGACTTCAGTCTCTATGACCCAATTTTCTAAAAATGATTCAGCAACTAACCCACCCTCTAACAATTCGACCCGACTAACACATCGCGTAATTTAAACTAAAAATAAATGATATCGACAGACAAGTGTTCGGTCATTCTTGTCAAGAATGCTTAATCAGTAAACGTTCCGTCTTATTGTTTATTTCACAGCATTCTCAAAAATAAAGAGCAGCGAAGGAGTTACATATTGCTAGCATAAGTATTTGTGGCTGCCCCGTGCTTTTGAGTAAGCCAACGGCCCGGATTAACCCGCTAGCTTGCAGCGGTCATAACGTTTCAAGGAGACAATGCTCGCATTCATTTGCAACACTCCATTTGACGCCAAGTGGCGTAATTCGGGCACGTTTAAAGACGCCCTTCAATGATATTTGAGCTTCTTCCCATGTTGTGTTATTTACCTCTTTAGTGATTCGGTGAACTCGGTGAATAAAAACTAAAGCATAAAATAGTAGCGCCTAATATTTTTAATAGAACAAACGAAAACCCAGAACTGGGCAAAGTTACCCAAGGAAGTATTTGCAATTTTAAATACTGAGGTACATAAAAGGGAAGGCTAAACGCGAGATCATGAGGTACATTTGTATTTTATATCTCGGGAATTTGAGAGATACTTCAGTAGAAATGGCATAAGTGTGTCCTAGAACAGAGAGACTAGAACACAGATACTAAGTTCTACAAGTCCAAAATATGTCGCCAGGCACTATTCATTATTTAACACTCAAATACATATACATTGTGGCAAATAGTATCCGTCTACTTGTCGCCAATAGCTATGTAGTAGTTGTATCGTCCAAAATCATTCAAACAGGGAAAAGAGCCAGTAACCGTCACACGCAGTCAGTAATAGCTATATAATTATAAACAGAGAAGATAAAAATAAGGCTCGATGGACCTCTTGACGCGTTGGACCTCTTGACTCGTTGGATCTCTTGACGCGTTGGACCTCTTGACACAAATTGGACCTTTTGACTCGTTGGACCTCTTGACGCGTTGGACCTCTTGACTCAAATTGGACCTTTTGACTCGTTGGACCTCCTGACTCGGCTGTCACGTGGCTATTGGACCTCTTGACTCGTTGGACCTCTTGACTCGTTGGACCTCTTGACTCGTTGGACCTCTTGACCATAAGCGTTCACAGTGCCCTCCAATTGCACACGGCCAGAAAGTTCGCTACAGTTCACACCCGACTACAAAAGGAAGTCATAGGGTTCACTGGAAACACAAACACCACCTCCTACAGTATTATACACAATGGGCAAGGTCACTTTCAACCACCCACAAAACATCCCAACACGCTTTCGAAAAAAAAAGATGTTTCGCTACAGTTTATACATGACTACAACAGACGGTCTAAGGTTCACATGAAACAAAAAGACCACGCTTTCAGTACATATACGCCCACTTTTCACGCTAGTTCAAAACTACACAATGGCCAAGGTCACTTCCAACCACGGACAAAACATCCATCGCGCTTTTTTTAAAGCGTGTGGGATGTTTTGTTTATGAGTGGAAGTGACTTATATTACAGACTTATACGTAACGTTACAAGTAATGAATTGCTTGTAATCGATTGCATTTTACTGTGATTTTGTAACGCTTCTATTACTTCCTTTGAGGAGTACCGATCCTTGTAATTGAATTACTTTTTTGCTGCGACCGATTACGAAATTGCCCATTACAATGTGTCTCTTTTTTTTTCTTTTTTTTCTTTTTTTTCTTTGGAAAGGGGGGGGGGGGTGTGAGATGTACGGAAAGCACTCAGCTCTGGGCAGTGGTCAATTCTTTTTTCGTTTTCGGTTCTACTGAGCACGGGACTACGAGGATTAGCAAGCCACTTCACTAAGGTTCGCTTCCGGGGTACATTTGTTTTTTGGTACTCCGGAGACTGCGTCCGGGTATGAAAAATTACCTTATCCAGCCTCTTTTGAGTAATGTATTTAAACAGCGCTCTTTTTATTTCATTTATTTTTTCACGAGAGGAATCAGAGTCTTAGCGTCACTCCCTTAGTTCAAATCAAAAACGGTCAAGGCTTTCTTCTTTTTTTCCGCAACAACTGGGCGCGAGATCCGAAGGATTATGCTACCGTAATAAAAAAAAAAAAGTAGAATGGAAAAGTAGAGTGAGAAGTAATCGATTAGTTTAAAGTAAATTTTCCATTACGTGTTTGAGGTTGTAGTTGTAATTAGTTGCTTTTTAGGTGACTTAATTTTAATTGTAATTGTAATCAGTTACTTTTTATGTAACGTGTACAAGTCTTCATATATATCATGATATGAGATGATACATATATATATGGGTGATTTCATCTCAACTCAGGCACGGATTTAGGGTCGAATTTTTAATTTTGACGAAAAAAATATATGTTTTGGGGCAATTCCTATAATAAAAGAAGACGCAAACGGCAATTTCGTCGGATTTTTTGTTCTCAAGTTATGGACCGTTGAAGCGGCCAAGGTGGAAACTGACGTTTTTCCAGCTTATCGGAGGTGCCATATTTCACTCCATCCCTTTTCCCTACTTTTTACGCTACATCAATATAACTTTTTGGGAACACTCTAGACATAGGCTTTTTCATGCTAATTAAGCGTCTAGGTCATAACATTCTTAATGATTTTTTTTTATTTGTCAAACCGCCTCTCTGCGACGATATTTGACGAAGTTCAGCAAGCTGTGCTGTGTGACCTAATCAACATATTTTTATGATCTTTATATCACCGTAAAGCTCCAATTAAGCTCTTTCTTTTGAGTATAATTTCAATATTTTGCGATAAGTATATAATGCGCTACATGTGCCTGAAAAACGAAAATTTCGAAAAACTAGCAAGTTTGGAGTCGATTTTCTAAAAAACACCACTTTTTATTTCTTTTATTTTTTATTCACAGTTAGTTAATATAGTAGTCTATCAGAAACTACCAACAGAAATTGTAATATATTGTTTGTATGGCCGCTATTAAGACTCGAATCTCGTGCTATGAGCGTTTTGAACGGGACTTCGCACAGGCGCTCTGCTGAGCAGAATTTTGGCCTATGTAAGGTTTTCTATTTATCGTTAGCAGTTACCTCAATATCCAACCATAAACATTAATAAAATTTGGAGTAGTGTACTTAAAAAAATTTACTTCGAAGTCCGTATCCACAAGTGCGGGCACAGCGCTTACTTCCTCCCAATACGGGGGAATGCAGATCGTTAGAGAATTCCTCTGGGGCCTTTTGCTTTCGGCTTTGAGTTTGAAATACCGAACTTGACATGTAATTGTCATATTTTCTTATGTCAAACAGATATGCAGTGCATATACATATGTACGATTTAGTATCTGACGCTTAGGAAGTACGGTTTATTTTGTGCGCGTACGGACTCTTTCGTAAAATAACAAGCATTTCGTAGCGTGTAAGGCTTCAAACGTGTTAGTCATGTGTTTAGGTTTCATTTCTATTTTCAGTGATTCATGCCGGGTTACTTAGACTTTTTCCTCTTGACTTAAGTTTGTCCGGGAGTCTAGATGTTACGTATCTTCTCCGTCAATACATAGGGCGAAGCTCACACACCTTGCAAATCACGCCAGTGCCAAGTAAATAAATATTGTTAGGATAAATATTGTTGCTTCACTGGCTTTTACGCTCAGATATTGAGGTAAGTACTAACATTAAATAGAAAACCTTACATAGGTCAAAATTCTGCTCAGCTGAGCGTCTATGCGAAGTCCCGTTCAAAACTCTCACAGCACGAGATTCGAGTCCTAATAGCGGCCATACAAACAATATATTACAATTTCTGTTGGTAGGTCCTGACAGATTACTATATTACCTAACTGTAAATAAAAAATGAAAGAAATAAAAGGTGAGTTTTTTTAGAAAATCGACTTCAAACTTGCAAGTTTTTCTAAAAAAGACTTGCAAGTTTGAAGTCGATTTTCTAAAAAAACACACCTTTTATTTCTTTCATTTTTTATTTACAGTTAGGTAATATAGTAATCTGTCAGGACCTACCAACAGAAATTGTAATATATTGTTTGTATGGCCGCTATTAGGACTCGAATCTCGTGCTGTGAGAGTTTTGAACGGGACTTCGCATAGACGCTCAGCTGAGCAGAATTTTGACCTATGTAAGGTTTTCTATTTAATGTTAGTACTTACCTCAATATCTGAGCGTAAAAGCCAGTGAAGCAACAATATTTATCCTAACAATATTTATTTACTTGGCACTGGCGTGATTTGCAAGGTGTGTGAGCTTCGCCCTATGTATTGACGGAGAAGATACGTAACATCTAGACTCCCGGACAAACTTAAGTCAAGAGGAAAAAGTCTAAGTAACCCGGCATGAATCACTGAAAATAGAAATGAAACCTAAACACATGACTAACACGTTTGAAGCCTTACACGCTACGAAATGCTTGTTATTTTACGAAAGAGTCCGTACGCGCACAAAATAAACCGTACTTCCTAAGCGTCAGATACTAAATCGTACATATGTATATGCACTGCATATCTGTTTGACATAAGAAAATATGACAATTACATGTCAAGTTCGGTATTTCAAACTCAAAGCCGAAAGCAAAAGGCCTCAGAGGAATTCTCTAACGATCTGCATTCCCCGTATTGGGAGGAAGTAAGCGCTGTGCCCGCACTTGTGGATACGGACTTCGAAGTAAATTTTTTAAGTACACTACTCCAAATTTTATTAATGTTTATGGTTGGATATTGAGGTAACTGCTAACGATAAATAGAAAACCTTACATAGGCCAAAATTCTGCTCAGCAGAGCGCCTGTGCGAAGTCCCGTTCAAAACGCTCATAGCACGAGATTCGAGTCTTAATAGCGGCCATACAAACAATATATTACAATTTCTGTTGGTAGTTTCTGATAGACTACTATATTAACTAACTGTGAATAAAAATAAAAGAAATAAAAAGTGGGTTTTTTAGAAAATCGACTTCAAACTTGCTAGTTTTTCGAAATTTTCGTTTTTCAGGCACATGTAGCGCATTATATACTTATTGCAAAATATTGAAATTATACTCAAAAGAAAGAGCTTAATTGGAGCTTTACGGTGATATAAAGATCATAAAAATATGTTGATTAGGTCACACAGCACAGCTTGCTGAACTTCGTCAAATATCGTCGCAGAGAGGCGGTTTGACAAATAAAAAAAATCATTAAGAATGTTATGACCTAGACGCTTAATTAGCATGAAAAAGCCTATGTCTAGAGTGTTCCCAAAAAGTTATATTGATGTAGCGTAAAAAGTATGGAAAAGGGATGGAGTGAAATATGGCACCTCCGATAAGCTGGAAAAACGTCAGTTTCCACCTTGGCCGCTTCAACGGTCCATAACTTGAGAACAAAAAATCCGACGAAATTGCCGTTTGCGTCTTCTTTTATTATAGGAATTGCCCCAAAACATATATTTTTTTCGTCAAAATTAAAAATTCGACCCTAAA